>CAUYRH010022308.1:0-21465 GCA_963574655.1 Perodicticus potto
TTTGATTTGAGGACAATTAATGACAATGAATGACACAGTGGGGCATGGGGGAAGGAGAGAGCAGACAGAGAAGGAGGGAGGGGGCGAGGGAAAGAAAACCAAAAAAAAAAAAAAGGGAAAAGAAAAGAAAATAGTGTCTAACTTTCATATAAATTGGATTCAATTCAACTAAAGTATATTACTTAAATATTAATTTTGTAATTCAACTTGTCATTATGTTGTTTAGGATATTGCGTCCTCATCTATAAGTGAAACATGTTTGTAATTTCTCTTTATAACAATATATTTTCTCTAATTTCAATATCATGTATATCCTGATCATGTAGAATGATATTGAAATATTTCTAAAAAAAAAAAAAACTTGTTTTAGGGTGGGGAGGCCTTTCTTAACAAGCTTACAAGGAATTGGTTTCAGAGCGACCTAAAACTGTTTTTCTGTATTCAACATTCGTCCCATAATCTAAGTTACTTAAACAAGGGTTTAAGGTGTTGGTGGGAGACATTAATTATCAGTTCCTTTTTTCTATTCCTTGTTATCACACAATAAACACTCAAGTGTTTAGAATGTACCCATCATCCTAAAAGCTAGCATTAGAGATTCTCAATGTTCCTCCACAGACTGGTTTTAAAAGCTGAAATCTGAGTTACGTACAATTAGATAACGTTGCACAAACCTGGGTCACACATACACACCCCATTTCAGACATCAAATCTACTAAGCATAAAAAAGCTTCCATCAGGCACAGTAAAAGAGTAATCAGGTAATGATCTACAAAGGAAATGCAGGGACAGATACGGATTAGCTCAGATTCCAAATACTGGGGAGCTAAGAACGAATTAGCATAATTATAAATTTGTTCCAATTACAGAAGGCAATTATCAGAGACCAGCTTACAGCATTATCAAAATGAAATCAGCAAAGTGCATCTACATTCCAGGTAGATGCCACTGAGTTAATGGTGCTTTTAAAAAGAAGGCTCTAGCCTCGTTCATCTTCCATCTCTGATTCCTGCACACTTGGTACAAGTTTCCTTTCAGCTGACAGACACAGAGCCACCATGAGGGAGGGAAAAACACGCTGTAATCATGCTTAATAACACGACTGCAAAACAGCCAAACTCTGACTCTAAAGTCTGGTGTGGATAATTTATCGAGATCAGCGATTCAGATCCTGCTTTCAAATTTTAGATAGAAATTCACATCGCCTCTGTGTTCTCTCCCGAAATATTGATTAGGAATAAAACTGTAACCAAGCCTGTTATTACCTGCTCCAAACAAAAGCTTCTGTGCAGAAATATAGTGCTGTTTTTCAAAAGTAGACTCTTTGCTGTTTATATTGTTTGTTTTCATTTGTGGGACATGTTGCCTTGTTAACAATTGTAATCCTGGAAAGAGCAAAGTAGAGTCAAATGGACTTCAGTCTCCAGACTGTAGAGCTGAAAATGCAATTCCATTCCATGAGCTGAGATTATACATTAGAATATGCCTAGCAATTAAGAAAGCAATAATAGGAGAGAGACGCAGGAGATCACAGATTATTAAGGGAGACAAACGTGTGTTTCCATTGTAACTAAAGGCAAAGGTTTTACTATTATCAGAATGGATGGTAGACTCAGCAGAGGTAAGGGCGGGAAAAAGGGAGGAAAAGGAAAGGGACAGAAAGACTAATATTTTACTTATACTGATGCTCAGCTGTGCACCACGTAACAGTTTGTGTTCCTCCTCATCTTGAGCCTCTTGATGAGGTGCACGTAGCTAACCACGTTTTTATTGTCTAAAAACCAAATGGACACATGGGATGGGGAAGGACAGGGAAAGCAGGCAGCAGAGACATCAAGACCCTGGAACAACATTACAAGGGAGAAATTACAGTGGCTTTTACTGGAAGGTTTATAATGTATAAAAGTAAAGAACCTTGACAAGGAGTTAGGGGTTAACAGAGAATGAATGGAAATGTGTAAAGGACTTTATATGACATTTTTGAGAAGGGAATCAAAATTTAGCACCCATATTTCTAACTTAGAAAAGTGATATAGAGAACACAAGGTCATCTGTGTCCTACTATTCTAGGACATATTGACCATCAGCTTGGTCCTGCATATACAAAGAGCACCCTGAAATCCATAAAATGAAATAAAGAGGAGCAAACAAAGAACTGAACGTGGCAACAGAGAAATGGGCTAAGCACATGAATAATTATTTCAGCAATGCATATAGCTAAGTTTATAATGATCCTACGGCATTAAAAGAAATATCTCAAACAAAGAGATCTCATGAGTTCTAGATCTAAAAGTCAACCATTTTATGAACATATTTACTGAGAGTCTTCAAAGCTATAGGCATATATGAAATTATACATAAAGCTTGAGGCAGAAAAAAGGGTTAAGACACAACTCTGAAGAAAGGAACATTTTACGACCAGGAGAGGGAAGAAGGTGAAGAAATATCCTGCTGCTGCTGAAGTAATAAAAAATTGCATATATACTGGAAACCAAGAAAGAAAAGCATACTGAAAATCACCACTAAATAAAATGAGTGTATGTAATATCTCATGCTCCATTCAACATGAAGCTCCTTCTGTGGCACAGTAATTGAAATTAATTTAAAGGATTCTACTCTGTTATTTTCTTATTTGCACATTATGGGGTACAGGAGATATTTTATCCCACATGTATAACACACAGTGATAAGACCAGTCTCCAGCTTGTCCGTCGCCTGAGTATAACACCTTTCTGCCAAGGAGTCATCCTGCTCTCCCATGAAACCTGCTTATTCCTTCCATCTCATCGTGTGTTTGCACCTTTAACCCACTTCACTTCGACTTTCCCTGTCCCCATTCCCCCTTCCCTGTTCTCTATTTTTCCACTCTCTACTTCCATGTGTTCAAATGTTTTTAGTCCCCACATACAAGTGAGAACCTGATATTTTTCATTCGGGGCCTTATTTATTTCCCTTAAGATATGACCTCTAACTATGACCACATTGCTACACATGACATTCCTTTGTTCCTTTTTATGGCTAATAGTGTTCCATCGTGCATATATTCCACGTTTTCATTATCCATTCATCCATTGCTGGATACATTTTTTAATGTGGAAGTAAAAGTAAATTATACTTTGCTCCTCTGCTACCTTTCCTTGTTATTCACTAAATTTCCCAGAGTCATTTGTCCCCTGGAAAAATAAAGCGGCCTCTCTATCTTACTTGTAACAGCAAAACAAACCCTAGATACATAAAATACTAAAAAATAATAAGTGAAATAATGAATGTAATAAATGAAACTACTAAGTATCATAAGAAAGCATGGATGAATAATTTTGTAATATTAGAATGAGAAAGGATTTTTACATGTTAGGAAGGGCAAAAACCATAAAGATTGCTAAAATTTTAAAGTTATATAGCAAAAAGATGCCATAAACAATGATAAATATGAAAAAGTATTTTTAAAATGTCTGCAACATGACAAACATTGTTATACCACAAGTAAGGAAGATATTAAATATATTTCATATTCAATGAAAACAGATTAATGGTCAATATATTATACCAGTATATACTAATTGAATATCACCCTGATCCCTAATATATAAAGAGTACCTCCAAATCAATCAAAAATAAAAATTCCAAGAGAAAAATGATGCGAGAGCTGGGCTTGGTGACACATGTCTGTAGGCCCAGCTACTTAGAAAACTGAGATGGGAGGAGTGTTTGAGTCCAGGAGTTTGAGGCTACAGTGAGCTACATTTGCACTTTTGCACTCCTGGGCAACAGAATAAGATCACGTCTCTAAAGGAAAAGAAAAAAAAAAGAACAAAGAAAGAAAATGACCTAAGAATTTGAATAGATTATTTAAGACAGTAAAATACAAATAGAGAACAAACCTCTGAAATATTGTTCATCTCACCAATAATGAATATGAAAATTAGGTATTATTGTTAGCTTATTATTGTAGCAAATACTAAATCTATTTAAGGATGGCAAAGTTGTCAAGAAATAGAAGTTTTTATTCATTTGCAGTAAGACTCTAAATTAGTATGTCGCTTGTATAGGACAATTTTGCAATTTTTATCAGAATTGAAAATATTTTTGTAACTTAATGTAAAATTCACTATAATAATCATTACTCCCAAATCCAGAGATGTTAAGAAGTTAATCACAACATTTTTCACAGTAATGAAGAAACTGGAAACAACCTAAATAAATGTTTAAATGAATTATGGCACATTCCTTCAATTAATTATTCTATGTAACCATCAAAAAGAAGAATTAATTTCTATTTCAATAGATTAAGAAAAATCTCCATGATATATTACTGAATAGAAGAAAGTATATCCTAAGACTATGTTTTTATTATGTGTAGATTCAAACATGCACTTTAGTATCTGCAAGGTGGTTCACTAAATGTTAGGAAGTTTTGGTGATCAAAATTTTCATATTGGTTTGTGCACTATGGTAATTTTCTAATCACCAAATAGTTCTAGCCTTTTGCTTTACAGGAATGATTGCTCTTCTTGACCTCCTAGTGGTTTGGCAAGGTCTATGACTAGCTCTGGCCAACAAGGTGTCAGTATAAGTAATTTGTTAGTTCCAAGACAAAGAGTTCTATTTCTCATACTGAGATTTTCCAGATTTCTCTCATTTTCCCTCTCCACAACAACTAGCTCACAATTTTTTGGAGGATGGCTACTCTATCAGCCTTGGAACTATGGTAAGTATGTCGGGAAACAGAGTACCCAGTTGATATGTGATGGCCATATAGCACAAAAGAGAAATAAATACTTGTTGTTTTAAGCCACTGAGATTTCTAGGTTATTAATTTATCATAATCTCATCTATCCTATTTTCTACAATCTATATTATGTTTATAAGTAGGGGAAAAAGCTATTTCCATTAAACAAATACATGTTCTCAATTTGAAAAAAATTCTAATGCTCCTGGTCTCTAGGAAGTAAACACAATCTCTTAAATTGCATATGCGTTGGTTCCATAAACTAATACATTAACTAGAAAACAATCCATTTCTAGACAGCTAAAAGGCTATGTAGGGATCCCACATTGCATTTTATCCACAGCAATCTTCACCTGGTGCTTTCAGAGAACTTCTCGGTTTCTGCTTAACCTCACACAGTGTCGACCGTGTAGTGAATAATGAGCCACCTTATCAGACACATTCTAGGCTCTAAATCCATGAAGGGAAATTTAAATAAAATTATACATTGCTTTTACATTCCATACATACTTCAGATGACCACACAATTTCACCAATGGAACTCATTTTTTCATTTGCTTTTATTTTTTAAATAACACAAGTAGTTTCGTGGGCTACAAACAATTCCAAGAGGAATCTAAAAGAAGTGACTTTGCATATCCAACATTTTCTCATTTGGGGAGGGTGTTTACGTTTCTCATTTTAATCAGCCTGGTCAATTAAATTGGATGGTTTCCTATTTGTTTCTATCCAGTTTATCTTCCTCCTCTTTGCATTCTAGTTTTTATGAACTAGCTCAGAGCTATGAGTTGGGCTTCACAACACTATGGGGAATGTTTAAAAAATAAACTAAATTGCCTTTGTAACTTTTTTTTTCAAAAACTCTGAAAATGAGGTTTCTCAACAGCCTAAGATCCATCACCCCCTCCCTTCCTTTTTAATTTAAATTTTGGTGCTAAAATGAGTTTACAATACTCCATTAATATCACTAGGGGAGATACTTATTTCTGATGCAATGTACAGATTAATCCACAATTCTCCCAATTTTATCCTTCATTGTTATTTGATCTGGCCTACACACACACATCCACATATATTTATATATATTATTTAGCAGTTTATTTGCCTTAAAAAAATCTACCTTTCCATTTTACTTATTTTTTTGTGGGCATATATTTACAAAATAAATAAATAAAATTCCAACGCAATCCTCTTTCTACCATTAACTGGCCCTTTGGGGGTGGGGGGGTGTCAGAGATTTACCTCAGGACACTTGAAGAGTTAATCCCTAACAACCCATTCAATGAAGGAAAACCATGATCAAAATTGTCAGAAAAGAAAAATATAATCCACTTTAGAATCAAATATTTTGTTATTTTGGGAAAAATACATGTAGATAGGCACATATATTAAATGGGTGCATAGTTCATAATGAATCAATGCAATACGGTACAAAAATTGTACCTAGCAGGGGTGTCCGACCTTTTGTGTTTTGTGCTGCAATTTGGAAGAGGAGGAGTTACTTTGAGCCACATTAAGTACACAAACACTAAAGGAACCTGATTAGCAAAAAAATAGTCCGTACATAATCTTTGTGACATCTCACACAACAGATGGATTAAACGTCCTCCCCAAAACGGAAGGCAGCCTGTGACCTCAGGCTGGACACGTGGAAGGATAAAGGCATATCACGTACGTTCTCCACAGATAATCCACAAATTCTGTAATTTGCATAGAGCACTGACAGTTGATTCTCTACCGTACTTGCCTAATGAATCAGTGTGAATCACCTTCTCCTCCTCTGTAAAATAAAACCTTCTCCCCTTCTTGGGAGGTTGAAAATGAAACTGACTCAACCCTGCTGGCGTGAAGGAGTTACCCAAGGACGTTAACCAGGAGTAACCGAAGGAGTTCTGCTTTCGGAAACTCATCTATCCGGTAGCAATGCAGACGGTGCCAGTGACACGGGGCCAGAGAAACCAGACAGGAGTCATTACTCCAGTAAGAGGGAAACGAGGACGGCCTGGAACAGGCAGCGTGGTCGGGATGGAGGAGACACAGGCATAACAGGTGGATTGATAACTAGCAAAAACTACAAATGAGAGAATGGATGCGTGAAAGAACCCCAGGAAACACACGTAACTCACAAGTTCTCAGCTTGAGCAATTTAAGATAAGGGGGTCTAGGTTTTCCAGGTCAAATGCCTATTTTGTACATGTCATCACTGAGATACTACTCGACTTTCAGGAATTCATCACTGACTCAGGCAATTGGACTCAACTCAACTAAAACAGACATCTGGCCAAGCACAGTGGCTCAGGCCTATAATCCCAGCACTCTGGGAGGCCCAGGTGGATAAATTGCTCCAGCTCAGTTGGATACCAGCCTGAGCAAGAGTGAGACCCCATCTCTACTAAAAACAAAAAAATAGCCAGGCATTGTGGTAGGTACCTGTAGTCCCAGCTACTTGGGAGGCTGAGTCAAGAGGATCACTTGAGCTCAAGGATTTGAGGTTGCTGTGAGCTGTGATGCTATGGCACTATACTCAGGGTGATACCGTAATACTCTGCCCCTCCAAAAAAGAAAAAAAAAGAAAAGAAAAAAGAAACAGACACCCAAGCAACATGCTGCAAACAGTATTTCCAGCTTGAGAATCTCTGTTCATACTTCCCACCAGGACGTGAGCTGTTGCCATCACTGAGAACAGTGCTGTTCATGGGCCTCAGGTTGGTGGTGGTGATTTTGTAGGTCAAACTATTAATACGAAGTGACTTTGCAGGTCTTGAGTTACTATGGCACTATTCTACCCTTTAAATACACCTGACTTTCAATGGTAGCCAGTGAGCGGTATGTAAAAGACCGTATCACATCAGGAGGTCAGCGCTCCTTGAAGACACCAATCAGTATCTTCCAAAAGGAAGGGAAACTACAGCCAGTTTACTATTAAAAAAGGTCAATACCTGGTGGGTGGCTACAACTCATTTGCTCATAGTCCATTCTTTGAAGTTTATAAACCACAAAAAATACAAGTTAGTAGGAGTCCCTGTACCCTGGTCTTTAAACCACCACCTTCCTCCACGTTCCCTACTCTAAGTAGTGCACGGCCAGCTCTTCCTTTCATCATTTTCTGAAGCACACAGAACCTGGCCGAGAAATGAAGGCACTGTGTTTGGGAATAATTATGATCAAAATCTTTCCCCCGTTTTGTAAAACATTTCCCCCCTCCTGTCTTCTCCCCCCCATTTTACACATGTTCACCCTGACCACTACACCTCACCCTCAGCACCACCACCAGAGTGTGCCAGACAGACTTACAGACAAGAACAGTGGAAAAACAAAACACTTTCTTTATTTTCCTACAGATTTCTAGCTTGATGTGAGTGCTCATGTTACATTTAAGCCGAAAGGTTCAGACCGTCAATGACACAGCCGCCACTGCAATCACCGGGCGCACTCCTGTGAGTGTTGAAGGCCGGCAGAAATGTGAGCTGATTGGAAGGGCAGAAAGGACGCCTGGCAAGGAAGTACTAAAAGAATCACATAATCATTTTCTGCCAGGCATCAGGCTGCCTACACACCAGGAATGTGTCAGCTCTTTCCCCAGCTCTGACCAATGTGTGGCTCCAATCTACCCATTAACTGGGGTATCTGTACTCACTGGTTGGCAATAAATAACCCCCTTCATGGCTCCCTAAAAGAAATGCAGGGAAATAGTCTTCCGTGTCCAGCAAACTCGTGACCCCAGATTGATCATTTACGACTCCTTTTCCACTTTAGGGATGTGAGCTGTTCATTTGTAGCCACATTGGCTTGGTGGCAGGGCATGAAAATGTCCACAGGGAGGGCTTGGTGTTAACCTGCTCTGGGTCCTGTGTCCTTCCCTCTCAGTCGTGACCCTGGAGCCGTGCGATCCTTTCCTTTCCCAGCAAGGGTTTATTTTGCTGCAAACCAACACTCATCTCTTAAAGCTCATATTTTTTACACAAATCGTAGACTGAATGAAGTTGTTCACCTTCTCACCCACTCATCACAATCTATGTCGGCCTTGGCAGTAACCGGCATCTCAAGAGGGCATCGTGGGCTTTACGAACGACCTCAACTTCAGTACGGCACGGCCTTGCCTCGCCTCGGCTGTCTATCCTGCAAGTCCAGCCCACATTGTTCCTGGGAGGCAGAACGCACTCACATCAGTCTACACTCCGCACAGTTTCCTCCTCAAAGCTTTTGCTTCGTTTTCTTCCGACTCTCCAAACACAGGAGGGACAAAACAGCATGCTTCCTGCGCACGTCACAGAGAAAGTGCTGGAAGCGACACGCATTTATGAGTGTGATAAACCCTCGCATCAGAAAATGTGCTTTATAACCAAGGCCCTTCTTCCCATGGAGAAAACGATGCTGGGTCCTCAGCCGCAGACTCTGGAGCAAGGATTCTCCACCGGTGCGCTGCGAGAGGCTCTCAGGTGTGCCACAAGACATCTTAAAGATCATTAATTAAATTATTTTTGAAAGAAACTCAAAACAAAGTATATTCATTTTTTACTCTTTTTCTTTGGATCAACATAATTTAAATGTGCTGTGAAGTTTAACTATGGGGTTTTATGGGAGCCGTGAGATAAAAAAGGTTGAATAATAGCTCTGGAGTGACAGGAGAAACCACCAGGAACAAAGTGACGTACCCTCTCGGTTCCACTGACGGAATCTTCCAGGATTCTTACACAAGAAGCCTGCTGAGTGAGAAAATCCTAAACTAATTAGATACATCTATTTGTTTGGTTATCTATTACATGACAAGTAGTTCACCCGTGACTAAGGGCTACTTACAGGAAAGTGATAAAATGTTAGAAGGCTGGAACAAATATCCAGGGAGAAGTCTTACTGTGGGCTGAGCAGAAAGCCTATAGACAACCCAGGACAGACTGGTCCAGCGCTCTGCTGCTTCCCCGTCCTGTGAGTGTTGGTTCTAGAGCATGAAAAGAATCAGACATTTAAGCCTAAAGCAGGTGACCAGGTGTGAAGGCTCACATCTGTAACCCCAGCACTTTGGAAAGCTGAGACAGGAACATCACTTGGGGCAGGAGTTTGAGACCAGTCTGGGCAACACAGTAAGACCCTGTCTCTACTAAAAATTAAAAAGTTTGGCTGGGTGCAGTGGCTCATGCCTGAAATCCTAGCACTCTGGGAGGCCGAGGCAGGTGGATTACGGGAGCTCTCAGAGACCAGCCTGAGCCAGAGTGAGACCTCATCTCTAAATAGCCAGGCGTTGTGGTGGGCGCCTGTAGTCCCAGCTACTAGTGAGACAAGAAAATCGCTTAAGCCCAAGAGCTTGAAGTTGCTGTGAGCTATGATGCTATGGCACTCTACCAAGTGTGACAAAGTGAAACTCTGTCCCAAAACATAAAAATTAAAAAAAATTTAAAAATTAGCCAGTGTGCACACCTGTAATCCCACCTACTCAGGAGGCTGAGGCAGGAGGCTGTGGAGTCCAGGAATTTGAGCATCCAGTGAGCTATGATGGTTCACTGTGCTCCAACCTGGGTGACAGAGTCAGACCCCGTCTCTACAGCAAAGCACCCCCAGAGCAAAGAGTGTACACAGGGCGAGGGCAGGAGGAAAGCTAAGCACCGCAGACACAAGTGTTAAAGTAGACTTCTCTCCTTCCATGGTTTTTTCCCATCAAAACCTGTTAAGACCGGGCTCATTCTCCACAAAATACCTCTCGAGGATATCAACCAGAAATGAAACCAGAAAGGAGGCAGACAGGAGAACTGACTTACGGATTGGATCATCCTGAGTCGCCTCTCGTCTCAGCAAAGGTCTCATTAGTCAACCACGGCCAAGTGGGCACTGCCTCCAATAAGCCAGCACCTTTCAGTTAAATGCCTCTCTGTACCAAAGGATCTCAGAAATGTTTCTGGAGGGGACTCCCCACGTACAGCCCTGAGCCCTGCAGTACTTACCCGGAAGGAGCGCTAGAGGAATTTACAAGTCATTTTTAAATGGCCCCCCATTACCGGGACCCTCGCCTAGTGATCAGAACTCTTAAATATATTCACACATCTTAGGCCAGGGGCTCTGTGGGGAGAGGGAGCACGGCGGCTTGCTCCAAGCTCATTTTAAGGAACAAGAGCAATTTGAACCCAGCAGAGTTGGGCTCCGGCAGTTGGTGGTTGGCAGGCAGAGTCTGTTCTAAACAGAGAGGCTGGGGGGGGGGAGCCATCGATCCCCACCCTCCTCCCTAGCTGACTAGTCCCGTGGCGCTATTTTACCCAGATGGATCACCACATACAGCAACCCTGCTCCCGCCGGTTCCCTCCTCTCCCAGTTCCCCTGTTTTATAACGTACACTAACTCCCAGCAGAATCCGGGTGATGAAGGGGTGCGTTTGGCTCTGCATACATTACAGGGATCAGAACTAAATGCGGGGTGATAAACACCGCCGGGGAGCACGGGGGGCTCCAGGAGAAAATGATCTTTAATGGAGTCGTTCTTAAAAGTATCTGCATGTGGCAACACTAAATACCCATGAAATCTCGGCTACAGATCACAGGCCCCAAACACATGAATATTAAAAGAGAAAACAGCGGAGAAGCAACTAGGAGTGAGTAGAAGATGTGCTGAGAGGAAAACCACATCCATCCCCTTGACTTCCTCGTACAAGGCCTGATCCAGGCAAAAGTGTGCAGATACAAACCTTTCTGTCTAGAGTCAAGTCTGCCCTCCTCCTCTGCCCCACGCACCTTCGTCATCCCATTTCTATCATGTTCTGCCAAGGGAGGCAGAAGCTGAAAATAATTATCTAGGGAGGACAGAAAGGACACAGCCCCCAGGGTATTCACATTTTAATTGGGACAAAGGTTTAACCCAGGAGAGTTTGGAGAGTTCCCTTGATCTTGTGCAGCTTCAGATGTGATTTGGGGGCCACAAACATCCTCTGGTCTCTTCTTCGTGCTTCCGGTCTGCACCCAGGACTTCCACTGGACAGGAGACAGCAGGTGAGGCAGATCAGCAATGCTCAACACTGCTGCGAACCTCTCACAAACATCAATGCCAAAGTTCCACTCCAGAGAATCTAATTTTTCTCTTTAGAGGTGTGGTCTCCTGGTATTGCCCAGCCAGGCTTAGAACTCTTGGGCTAGAGTCAGGGAGTGACTCTCTAGCAGTGCAACCTCAGGCAAAATGGGAAAGTAAAGACTGGGTAGAAGCGGATGGAAGTTTTGGAGGACGGAATGTTCCATAAACCATACTCTTCAACGGTGCTGACTGCTATTCTAACTCGAGAATGAGTGGTGGTGGCTGGAGAAAGAGGGGTTGCTGATAGCTTGGGTACAATGAGCTTTTCAAATGTTGACCCTATAAAAGTCCAGTTTCTACTAATGTCTTTCTAATACTCTGTCCATCGTTGCAGTAATGAAATCAGCAACATAGAGGCACCATTTAGAAACCAGGCATGTGCTGTGGGGTGAGACCCATTTGGATCCCCGGCACCTTCCAGATGCAGCTGGGCCTTCCAGACGTGCACCACTCAGGCCTCTGCATGTGTGCACGTATGTGAGCCTGCGTGTACACACACAACATGCTTGCACAAGTGGACCTGGGAGATTGAAGCTAAAGAATAAATTGAGTCTAACTGAATTGCGGCAAGGAAGTCAGCGGTCCTTATAAATGTAAGACTGGTGATCAATCTAAGGAGACCTCCGTAAAACCCACAGCACATCCCTTGGTTTACTCCAATAGCTCCAACTTGTTCACGTTTGCTTCTGTGACTGTATTGTTATGTCATCAGAATAATAAAACACATACATCTTCACTTCACAAAATTGATCACAAACCTAGGAGAACAGGAGGTCACTTTACCTGCTGCATTGTCTAAACAAATCCACAGGGGATCCTGAGTCGTTCAACCACGGTGCTGTCATTTGGTTTGGGTGAGCATATTTCCCTTTCATTAGATTTAATATATAATCTCATTATAGAAATCTGACACTCTGCACCGACTCTCTACTCATAAATCAGCTTCTACTTCTATTCCTGTGGCCCCCAAAGGGAAAGAAATAGCAACAAAGTATGATGAAAATGCACAGCATAACATTACTTCAGCCACTCAGAAATGCCACCAGGCCACGCTACTTCTTACAAGGTCTGACAATTAAGTTGGTGAAGTCACCGCAGAAAGAGTGCTAATTTTTTGCTGAATATCACTACGGTCACCTTCGAAGTTTTCCCCTAGGGAAGCTGTGCACCTATGCCAGCACCTCATCTGCCCTTCACAGCAATTCTGGAACTCTTCTGGAATGCCCATCAGAGCTGTCATCGTGAGGGCCAACAATTAATTGTGTGAACTTGCTACCATGCGCTTAGCTCGGCAGCAGGGCACAAACAACTCGTGTTAAGGTTTCATGACCTTGACTATGAGTGTCTCACAGCTGAGTTCATGTTGACATGAGGTGGTGTCTTGCTGAGTGGTGTTCACTGCTGTTGCTGTGTTCTTGTGTACTGTATGATGACAGCTCTGATGTTCATTCCAGAAAAAGAGTTCCAAAATTTCTTTTTCTTTCTTTCTTTTTTTTTTTTTTTTCCTGCAACAGAGTCTCACTCTATTCCCCTAGGTAGAATACCATGGCATCATAGTAGGATCAAGAAGTCCTCTTGCCCTAGCCTCCTAAGTAGCTGGGACTATGGGTGCCTGCTACCATACCCAGTCAGTTTTTCTATTTTTGGTAGAGATTTTTTCTGCCTATTTTTCTATTTTGGTTTCACTTTTGCTCAGGTTGGTCGCAAACTCCTGAGCTCAAGTGATTGGCCTCTGAGAGTGCTGGGATTACAGGCATGATCTACCATGCACCTGCTCTAGTTCCCAAATTTCGTTGAGGAGTGGGCTAAGCTCTGGTCTTGGTGGTGCATAGCTTCCCACGGGGAGTATTTCAAAGGTGACTGCAGTGATAATCCAGCAGTGAGGTAGGTAGAACTTTTCCTAGGATGAGTTCATGAATTTAATTGTCAATGCTTGGGTTCTCATTGGTGCTTTACCCTAGCACCCCTGCTATATGGACTATGCTGCTGACTTCCATCGTTTCTATGCAATCAGATATTTTTAAAATATTTGGAATTATATGGAAGCGAATTAGTATAAAAGGCCACTTCCTAACTTTTCCCCACCTAATCACTATTTTTTTTAATCATCAGCGACATCCCTCGTTCACATATCCATCGTCAAGCAGCATCTGGACACGTGACCACTAGCTTCTCTATTTACAGAGACTGCAACCTGCCCTGTACTGTTTCCAGTGTTAAGTGAGATGGAAAACCACAGCACACAACCTCCCTGGCTTCAAAAATTGGAGAAGACAGACTCCAATTTTAATTCCAACTAAAGAGCTTTTTGTAAATGTTGTAAGAAGATGCTGTTATATCTACAATGAACAGGCATAAAATACACATATTTGCTGACACAATATACTTCTACTTAAATTTTTAAAAACGTTTTAACACGGTTCGGTGCCTGTGGCTCAAGCGGCTAAGGCGCCAGCCATGTACACCTGAGCTGGTGGGTTCTAATCCAGCCCGGGCCCGCCAAACAACAATGACGGCTGCAACCAAAAAATGGCCGGGTGTTGTGGCGGGCGCCTGTAGTCCAGCTACTTGGGTGGCGGAGGCAAGAGACTCACTTGAGCCCAGGAATTGGAGGTTGCTGTGAGATGTGATGCCACAGCACTCTATGCAGGGTGACAGCTTGAGGCTCTGTCTCAAAAAAAAAAAAAGAGTAAGAGCACCATTCTTCAACCAAGAGAAAAATTTTCCCTTTGTATTCCTTTTTTCACTGATAAGCTCTGTGGCCTTGTGGATATGTCCGGAATGTAATTGCAAGAAGAATAAAGAGGCACACAAATGGAATGTGTGGTAAATACAAGTTGACTTTAGGGAAAAACAATTTGTAATTATATAAAACTCCAGGTATCAAGAAAAAAAAATCTGATACGTGCAGCAACATGAGGGTGTCTTAGAAAAACATGCTTAGTGAAAAAAAGCAAAATGCAAAAAAAGAAATGTTATATTATCCTACTTATGTAAAATTCTGGAACAGGAAACACAAGTGACATAAAAGAAATTAGTAGTTTCCTGGGATCAGGAATAGTGACATGGCTTAATCACAAAGGAGAATGAGGGAACTTTTGGGCATTGATGGAAAAGTTATAAAACTTGGTCATCGCAGTGATTGCACATGGAAATGTTCACTTCAAGTGTATGAATTTTATTATATGTAAATTGTGCTTCAATAACCCTATACAGGAAAAAAATAATATATCCAGTGAGATTTGCTGACAGAAATGGTGTATGAGAAAAAACTGCAACCCTTTTGTCCTCATCTCCTGGTAGAAGTTATTATTTTCTAGGTAGAAGATTATGATAAGATGATGTTTTGCTAGACCATTTCAGCTTTGGGTGTATTAAATGTGAGCTCTTTGGTGCACACCCTAGTGGAGAGGCTAGGCATTTAGATATATGAATCTTAAGTGAAAAGAGACATCAAGGCTAGACATATTCATTTAGAACTTATCAGTGGATATGTAGTGTTAAAAGCCAGAAAATTGAAAGAGAATAATATTTTCTATCAATGAATGTTGATTTATAAAATATTTCCAAATTCTTCTATCATTTATCATTCTTATTTAAACGTATATGACCCATCCAGTCCCCAGCTTAACTATAGGAAAAATGTTTGCTGCTTTTTTTCATATCATCTTCTCATTGCCTGGCTAAATGCCTGATTCCAAAGATGTTCATTCAAGTAGCAACTCCTTCCCTTTGCTGTGTCCGCTCACCTGATATTGACTGTGGAGATCCAGGAGCCTATTGGTCCGTTGTGGATTGAATGTGCTGCCTTAAGAGCGTTCAACGTAGAGAAAACGAGAAAGAATACATCAAACTGGTATCATCATCTCGAAGCCTTAGTTGATTTTGAGAAATCACTTATAATTTGAGAACATAAAATACTAACTGAAACAGAATCTACTCATATTAGAATAATTTAACAAAAAATCCTATGTATTAGGAATAGTGTAAACTTCTGGCTCCTTTATAGTCTAGTGGGACAGAAGTAGCAACTCCTTCCCTTTGCTGTCTCTGCTCACCTGATATTGACTGATATCCAGGAACCTATTGGTCTATTTCTTGGACTCCACTTACTCAGTTTGCTTGGCCAATAACAGCCAGTTCATTACCAGGCTGATGACACATTTGTCTTGATTCATGTTCATACTGTATCTGAAACCACAGGCCTCATATCAGGGTCTATTTGCTCTCAACTGTGGAGTTAACATGGCAAGTTTGTTTTGTTTTTCCTTGCTGAATGGTCTGACTTGAATAAGGCACTTTATAACTTATGCTAAATAGGTTAGCAATTCTTTATCTTCTGGGAACATATTTTGGAAGTTATAATAATGACTTGGTTCTGGGAACTACTTCAGGGAACATATTCTGGAAGTTATAATGATGGCTTGCTTCCAAAAAGCCAGTCAAGTTATAGGACAACCAATGGCTTTAGTTTCACACTCTCTGATAAACTGCATGACTCATTTACTGGATGTCTTCTTTTCACTGGGGATGATTCTCATGATTGATAGTCATGATGCTATGCTGAGTTACTATCAAATTCAAGCTATGGTCAACAGATACTAATAAATCCCTCCTTATTCAAAACACTATTGATCAATTTCTATGGCAGGTATAGACTTACATTGAAAAATCCCTATTTTCTATATGTTGATATGTGAACATACAAAATACATACATATGTATGAGTATTTCTTTTGAAATCAATCATCAATATTCACCAATAAGAGTCTTATTTAAATAAGCATTTTTACTTAATTAAGGCACAAAAACTGTTTTTTTCCTCATTCTGCAGTACTATAGTAGGCTTAATTATATACTGTTACTTCCATCTTGGATTAAGAAAGAAGTTTAAATTGATCTGTGTTGAGACTGATGACTGATCAATACTCAGATCTGAAACATGAACTGTGACTAATTCAGCTTCCTGTATGTGTATACTGTTTTATTCCTTATTAACTCCACATCGTAATAGAAATGATAAGTACTATAATGATATCCATTTTAATCTTATTTTATATTATCCATTTATCATCACAACAGCTTTCATTAAGTTTGTTGTTGTTGTTGCAGTTTGGCCGGGGCTGGGTTTGAACCTGCCACCCTCAGTTTATGGGGCTGGCGCCTTACCCACTGAGCCTCAGGTGCCACCCTATATTATCCATTTAAAGAAAATCATATTGCTAATTTGTAATGAAGAAATGATATGATACCTTTGTTAGAATTTTTCACTTTTGAAAATCAATCATTCCAAAGGAGGAAAAAAGTTAAGCTTAGGAAAAAGCTCCTTTCTTCATCAAATATGTTGTTTCACCTTGTTAATTTTCTGGTGAGTCATTAGTTCATTGTCATCATTATTCTTCAAATATATTAACTCTTAATAATTAGATGTATCTTCAGATATTTAGTTGATTTAAATTTGGAAAGCCATGAAAATTAAATAGACACGTTTGTATGAAAAGCAAACCAGGGAGGTTTACAAATGTCAATCAAGCTAATACTAATGTTAAGATATATTTTGACCAAATATAAAGAAGTATATTAATTTTATTTAAGCCATGTCATACAACTATTAATTTTTGCATTCACTTACATATACAGGGCATAAATAACAATTTACCACGTATTAAAAAAAGCTTAAACATTGATTGAGGGGTATAGAAAAAGTATATTGGAAATACATTATTAAAATAAACTGAACTATTTATTGCACAGAATGAATATATTTTTCAAATGGAGTTTTAACATAACTAAACTTTCATCTTTTCAAAGAATTATCTCCTGGAAACATCCACGCACCCTAATACACATGCACACACATTAATGCACATACACCCACAAAGATATAACAATAATCAATATACCCTAGTTTAAAAATATTTATAACATATTAATAACTCCAAACTCACACAAATTATTACTCTAAAAACTGTAATCATGGGTAGCCTAGTAAATTTAATCCTCTGTGAAATATTATCTCTCGTGTGACTAATGTGCTTCTGAGTTTCTGAAACACTACATCCTTCATCTAATTTTAAGAAATTAAGTGAAAATCATTTACATTAAAATTTAATGAACTCAGTTATGAATCTTTCAACTACTTCAAATAAAGCATGTTATCTGTCTTTGAGAAAAAAAATAAAACAGGCATTTTGTGACAATGAATAGATGTTTGATTTTTTTTCTCTCTAATATATTCTTAGAAGTTTTTTTAAAGAAATTAAAACAGTTTGTGTTTTACATGTACTTGATCTCATCAAAGAAGAACATGGCACTTTTATTTGCCAGCATTTTTCAAAAAGAACTACAAATCTAATTTGTAACAAAGATTAAACAATATGACTTACAAAAAATAATATTTTAGAATATGTTAACTAGTCAATTATTGAATACCTTCTTCAAGAAGCTTATGGTTTAGCAAATAACACAAAGACTCCCACCTATGCTAAAAATACAAAAACTAGCCGGGCCTGATGGTGCATGCCTGTAAGTCCCAACTACTCTGAAGGCTGAGGCAAGAGGATCACCTGAACCCAAGAGTTTGAGCTAAGATGGTATCACGGCACTCTACCCAGGCTGACAAACTGAGATCTGTTTCAAAAAAAAGTTACTATGGTAATAATCAGAAAATCCTGGTAGTACAAGATAATTTGAAATAGAAGGAATGAAAGGTATAGTTAAATGTTTAAGGTTTTAATGATGGGTAGAAAGTGAGATAATCAGTATAGACTGCAATTTAAAGAAACTGAGACATAAAAAAGAAAAATAAGATGATATGTGGAGGACGTTTTGTGATCAAGAGTCGTTCCTGGAAGATAGAAATGTCATGTAGTAACTAAGAACACATACCATGCAGTTTTATTTCGAGGGCTCAAATCTAGCTTCAGCGCTAATTAGCTGTGTGTCTTTAGACAAATTATTTCAATTCTTTGTGACTTAGTTTTCATCATCTGTAAAGTGAAGATACTGGTAGCAGTCTCATCGGGTTGTTGTGGTTAGTAAACGAGTAAATTTGAGTAACGCGCTTAGTTGAGTGCCAGGAAAATAATATTTGATATTCAAGGGTTAGATATGATTGTTAAGATAACTATGATTAGTTTAACTAGAAAGGTAAATATTTTTAGATGTTATTCAACTAGTCAGCCAATATAGAGATAGATAGTTAAAGACAAAAGATAAAAACTGCATTAGACAGAATAATGTTTCTGAGAAGAGATGAAGAGAGGATATTCAAACATAAATGAAAGTTTCACCTCATATGGGAAAAGTCACACTTCCTCCAATGTTTACAAGAGAAAATAGAGAGAGAGGAAAAATATGTATCTCTCTAAATAAGTTAGTAGACATTCTTGTGTGAAAGCTTTTATTTCTTTTTGAAATTTTATGAAAGGTATTCATCTGTGAGTAAGAGAAATTGGTGGGGGAAAGAAAAGTATAGACACAGCATATAATGTTTTAAATGGTCCCTTTGAAAATTAAAAGATTAGATTGCGATGGTTATGTCATGATATATTTTGTCACTCTATACTCTGGTTCAATTAAGAATCAAATTATTAGGGCTGTGCCTGTGGCTCAAAGGAGTAGGGCACTGGCCCCGTGTATTGGAGGTGGCAGGTTCAAACCTAGCCCTGGCCAAAAACTGAAAAAAAGAACCAAATTATTTTCAACACATACACATGAACATATCAAGAAAAACTGCAAAAATCAAATTCAAAATCATTTAGATACTCTGAAAGATTAAAATACTCTGAAAGATTTTTAAATATACAAATGCATATTTTGACTCTGCTGTATTACAATGACTATTTCTATTTCTAGCAATCATCTAACCCTTGACTTTCATTACATAATTACATGTAAATTAACATTGTAAGCAGACTTTACATGGACAATTTACTTGCTTAGTAATTAAGCATTTTCTTCTAATTGCTGAATACACTAACCTCTCATTATTACTATATTTTAAATTACATGGTTAGTTAAGTCTCAAATGGTGTTAAAGCGACTTTTGGAAAACAGCATTCAAGATGACCATTTTCAAACAAATATACAATAATAATAATAACAACATAGTAAAGAACAACATAGTGTAAATAATTTCCATTCTTTAATCATTTTTAAATAAATGAAAATATAATTTGTTATGAAATATCTTAATAGATACCTAGGTTTTATAAACAAGAGGTTTTATATTGGAAGAGACTATTCTGGGTGGAAGAATAATAATTTTTGCTTTGTAATATCTTCCTGCAAGTATTTTTAAAACATGTTGTATTGGAAATTTGATAGTTATTACTTATCAAAACAATTTTCCCCACATCTTGAAAGGTGAAAGATTTACTTGTGTTTCATTATCCAGCTATTTGAAAAGGCTTTCAAAAAATAAAGATAAAAGTGAGGCATCTGATTCAAATATACTAAAAAAAGGGAAACAAAAAACTCTTTACAACCATCTATTTTCCTTTATTTGTGATTTTTGTTTAGTTTATTTTTTTTGCACCTAATTCATTGAAAGTCAAAGTCAGGGAAATTATGTCTTTATTATTATATGACTTACTTTGTAAATATTATGTTGCTTAAAATTTTTCACAATGTAATCCATTTTTCTTTTTTTTTTTTTCCCATTTTTCTACAAGGAAAAAATTTCCTCAGAAGGCATGAATTGAAAATTTTGTTATACTTAGAACATAGTTCTTATAAATGATTCCATCTTCCTCAAAAATTTTAGAAATAATACTTGTTAAATAGATTTACATATAATTAGCATACATACACATGGATTAGTTTATTTTTAACTTCAGAATAAAAATAGAAATTATGAATTCAATTACTGTATAAATAAATGGCAGTACCAAAAATATTCTTGGTAAAAAATAATGTAGATTAATCACAAATCCAATCATCATTGACTCAAATAGAGAACAATGGGTTTTGTAGAACAATTTTAATATTTTATAGAAATAGATTATTTTTCAAATTATGTTTAAAACTTATAACATATCATTTGAAGATAAACCTTACATCAATTTTTTTAGTTTGTAAGAAAAATGTCATTTCACACCATTTTTGCAATGCTGGATTTATAGCGTATGAAACATGTATTTTAATCAAAAGTCAAGAGTGTACTATAGTGTACTGGTATTTCAAGTTCAAGTTGTAAAAAAAAAATGTGTGTATATTCTATAAATGTATATTTGTAGCCCTTCGATGCAATAGAATTCAAGTTGTTGTTTATATAACAATGAAACAAAACTGATAATAAAAAAAAAAAAAAATTGGCTCCCTGGATAGAAATGTGGAATAGCAATGTTTGTGGATATCACAAATAAATAATTCATTCGTAGGACAGTGCCTGTGGCTCAGTGAGTGGGGCACAGGCCCCATATACCGAGTGTGGGGGGTTCAAACCCAGCCCCGGCCAAACTGCAACAAAAAAAATAGCCGGGCGTTGTGGAGGGCGCCTGTAGTCCCAGCTACTCGGGAGGCTGAGGCAAGCGAATCGCCTAAGCCCAGGAGTTGGAGGTTGCTGTGAGCTGTGTGACGCCACGGCACTCTACCGAGGGCGATAAAGTGAGACTCTGTCTCCACAAAATAATAATAATAATAATAATAATTCATTCATAAAAGAAAGAATATAGTAAATATGC
>CAUYRH010022309.1:0-70953 GCA_963574655.1 Perodicticus potto
TAGGATAAACAAGAATTAGAAATTTAATCACTGTTGTATACGCCTGCAAAGCAGTTACCTCTCTGAAAGCTGCCATCACTGCCCACATGAGGACTCACGTCTTTGCTGGGCTAGCTCTGTCAAGAGACATGATGCCCAAAATGGAAGTGAGAGTAGAGAGATTAGAGAATTCAGAAGGGACAACAGTAGTAGAAACATGGCAGGGAAAAATGAGCTAAGCATCTTAGGGATACTGAGAAACCTGGGCTGGCTGGAACAGGCAGTGCATAGGAGAATTCTGAAAAATATGGCAGGAAAATTGTAGCTTGGAAACAGATTATAGAGAACCTTAAGTGCCAAGATTTTTAAAAATGAAACTTGAAAAATGAAGAATAATCGCCTTCATTGCACCACACTGTTTGCCAGACTTTAGGCTGGCCGTTTCGATAGAGTATCATACAGACACCAAACCACAAGATATTGTCTGTATCTACATATGATTATTTCTCTAAGACAAAAAGGAAACTTAACTTTCACTGAAAGCTTTTGTATTTTTTTAGGATAAATTGGATATGAGACTCTCTAGTAATACCCAGAAGGGTCATCCATCTCTAGTCAAACCTTAGTTTTATCTTAATATATTATTTCTGTCTCTCATACACACACCCCCAACACACACACGCACACACAACACCTCTAGTCTCAGTTTCTTTTCCCAGATATTGAAAAATTTCCATACATATTAGGAAATTTTTTAAAGAGATATATAAGTAAGCAGATGGTGAGACACAAATATCTATTGTCCCTGAAAATATGAAAAGTAAGCATCCAACATACTCAGTACTTATATGAAACCAGTAGATGAACAATTACAAGCCCACACAGGGGAAAAACACAAATTCAAGAAGGGGTAGGGGTAAAAAGGGGTGCAAGGGAGGGGGATTGGTGTGCTCTCACCTAATGGGCACAATTAGGGGTATAGGACACCCCTCCTGGATGGAGGACTCAACTACAACTTGGACTTTACCTAGCAACCACAAACAATGTAACCTAATCACTTGTACCCTTATATTAATCTGAAATTAGAAAAAAAGAAAATATGAACTCCTCCAGAGGCCAAATGCCTGCTCATGAACACATGTTTGAGGATCAGTTTTGATGTCTTTTAGGTCATCCCTCTGGTCAATGACCTCAGCGCTATTCTTTGAACGTATTCAGCTCCTTTCCCAGAAGAGTGTACCATCTCTGGAATACAGTTAAAGGAGACACAGACATAGATACCCTGGAGACTCAGCCTTTCCATATCAGTGACTGAGTCTTTTGTCTTCACTTGCTTTCTACAACATAATTTGAGAAAAGTCAATATCCAGTTAGTGGTGTGTATAAAATTTTAAATCTCTTATTTTGTTAGTTCAATCAGGTTGCTGCCATCTATTTCAAACCCTAAAATAAATAACAATGATAGGGAAGACACAAGTGACAGCCGGGCCTCAGATCACTCTTACCTTGAGAGAGAAGTAAAAGCCATGGCAATTAATATAAAGATTTTTTAATTTGGTGAGAAGGACAAGCAAAAAAAGGAATCCCTTAGTGAGAAAATTCTCAACAGCATAGCCTTCTTCCCTAGCAGCTTAACTCTGCTGCTCCACGTGTAACTATTAGTAAGTCTGTAAAATAAAGTGAGAAAATCAGTGAGCTTCAAATCTGAAGTTCTCTGCACGTCAGTTGATTCTTAGAAACCAAAAGGCACAGAGGTAGACACTCACTCTCTGACTTTTCATCTCAGTGCCAATGTTCTTCCAAATTAGGCCATGTACCACCCGCATGCCACGGTGGACTAAAAAGCTCACACTCGATCTGGGCTTTTCATCAACCATTCAAAACTAATAGCTCTAGAATATCACAGAGAATCAAACTGAATGAGAAAGCAGGTGGATACCCTCACAAATCACTTCACAGCAATCTCTGACATTCATGTCTAAAAAGCAGGGTTCACAGGTGGCTGTGGGAGGGAAAATGTCTCACTCCACATGAATGAGGCTGAGATCTCTCCTGAGGGGCCTCACAACAGCACCAGAGTCTGTTAAAATTGCTCATTTGATCAGTCACTTTCCCAAGGGCCTACAAAGTGCTTGACCCTATTCAAGTTGAGCAAGTGAGAGCAAGTTAATAGGGTTGGAGAAAACAGTGAATTGAAACAAATAGACTCTTGCACCAAGACTATAGAGGAAGGAATTTGTAATTGTTAGTGGGAACTCGAAGACCTCCAAGCATAAAATACTGAGTACCCATGTTGTTCTCATAAAGCTCTTTTATATAAATTTAGCTCAGTTACAGTTACAGATGTTAGATAATGGGAGAAGTTTTTAGTTAGCAGGCAAAATATCATGAAGAGTTAATGATTATATTTCTCAAGAAACTTGCACCTTGATTTTAACCCTGTGAGACTTGAGCAGAGGATTCAGCCATGTCCAGGTTTATGGCCCATGAAATTGTGAGATAACCAAGTATATGTTGTTTTAAGCCACTAAGTTTGTGGAAATCCATTGTGAAACAAAAAAATGAATACATTTACCCAACCCAAGTTAAAGAGTTCCAGAGGGAGGAATCACCCCATGCTGCCATCTGGCCCCCAGATCCTGCATTGGGATGTTGGATGCTCCTCTTGCAAAGAAATGACCACACCCTGGCTCAGTGCCTACTCACTTCATCTCCTTCCAGGCCACTATCCTTCCCTCTCCCTCAGTGCACACTCAGCTCCAAAACAGGGTCACTCTGAAGAAGTGCACCCTTGTCCCTACCCTCTTTCCAGAACCCTGGCTCAGATTTTGCCTAGGAGAAGCAAGCCATAAAACAAATAGCTCCTAAGTTCTTCCCAAACTGACTACATTTCCAACAGAGCATGGGGAAGTCCAAGAACTCTCAAGAACAGTGGACGTATCTAAATCACTAAAAATTTTTTTTGAATGAAAAAGAAAAGAACAATGGAAATTGTAGCAAAAGGCAATTGTGGAGAGGATGATAGATTGGTTGGCAACAGAGGCAGCCCCATAGTTCAGGGAGCTTGCTGAGAGAGTCAAGCAAAGAAAGCACTGGCAGCCATCCACATCAGAACAAACAGCAATCAATCACTGACCTTGGGTACCTTCCATTAAATTTGTTAGATTAGTTTGGGAGCAATATATGCCTCAGGGCATAGTTGAAAATAATAATCAGTCAGCAATTAGTGATGCTTAACACCAGAGTGTGGTCAAGTACAGACAGAGTCAAACAGCCCTGTCAACCCCAGTGCCCTCCCATGGTGGCTGTGGGCAAACCCAGGGCTATAGCCCTGAACAGATCAGGGATGTAACTCTGCAGAACAAGATGGGGAAGTGGGGACAGTTTCACTTAATCCAGGCAGAAGAAGAAATAACAATAACAAGCCCCTCTAGAATGGTAGTGTGGGACCTGTACTCAGAGTTGCTACAGATATTATCTAAAATGTCTGCTTCAAAAACATTAGTTACCTAAAATACCCAGCTTGCAAAAAAATTCTAAGATATCCAAAGAAACAGGAAAGTATGACCCATAAAGTATATGCAAGGGTAGGGAGAATAAGCAACAGAAACTGTCTATGAGAACAACCAGATGTCAGAGTTAATGAAGATGTTAAAATAGTTTTTATAATGTTTAAAAAATTAAAAGAAACCATGACTAAAGAGGTAAAGAATTATAACAATGTCACATCAAATAGAGTATCATAAAGTGATAGAGGGGGGTGGAGCAAGATGACAGAAAAGAAGGATCATTCAGCTGAGCAATCCTAGTACAACTGGAGAAAAAGAGAGAACCCAGCCTTACCTGGCATGGGGACCTTACCCAGAGTCATAGCTCAGGGACCACAGGTGGTGATCTGGATATAGTGTATGATCCAGAGTGGTGGAAATCTGATGCATTAGGCAAGTGATTGAAATCTGCTGGGATCAGCCAGACCCCACACAGAGATCAGGGACAGAAGGAAGCCTTTCTGGAGTTTTTGGTTTGGGGGGAAAGCTGTGTATTGACTAGAAAGCTTGAAAGCATGGGCAAACTCGAACAGTATACAGCAATGAGATTTCAATACCAGTTGGAGTGGATTTGCCATTGGTTTGATGGCTGGTGAGTCAACCATACTGGAAAGGTCTCAGCTGCCACAGGGCTGCCCTTGTGGGAAGATTGTGAGAAAATCTTAGCAGGGGCCTAAAGCATGACTGTCTTGGTTCTGCCTGCTGGGACCAGAACTCCACCCTTGGGGCAGGCTGAAGGACTCCCTCATCCCACAGGAACTTGGGTTAGGGGAGCACTGTAAAACTTGCTCCTCAAGGATTCTGGAGAGCTTTGGGATCCCAACTTGGTGGGGTATGAATGCTGAGGAAACAAACAGGCTTTTACCAAGGGCAAATAAGTTAGGAATAAGAACCACAGAGGTCACTGGCTGTATTCTTTGTGTCCTAGAAAAATCACAGTGCCTCCTGGTAACATATTGCAACATATATATTCCTATTAAAGTTGATCCCTTCTGCTATATATGTATTTTTGTTATGTTTTTTACTTTTTTTTAGACCTTATTTTATTTTCTCTTCTTTCCGATGTTGGGGTTGCTGCAGTTTTTGGCTATTTGATCGTGTTGTTGTTGTTGTTGTTGTTGTTGTATTGTGTTATGTTTTGGTTTTGCTAATTCCTTTGTTTGGTTCTATTCAGAACTTCCTTTTTTACTTTCACCAAGAGCAAGGACTACTGTATTTTTGGTCACCCATTTATTTAGCCTTATTTATTCTTTCTCTCTATTTCACTCCTCTTAATTCTCTCTTTTAACAGAGATGCTTCTAATTTCCTCATCTTTCCCACATAAATTGCTTGTGCAACAGCTAAGAGTAACACCTCTGTTTTTTGGCCTTTCTTCTTTCTTTCCTTTTCCCTCTCTCCTTTATGTGATACAACTGTATTTTTAATTTTCTTTGTGTATTCTTATTTTATTATTCTTATCATTTTTTCCTTTCTTCATCCATTCTTTCATCTTTTCTTTCTTTGCTGTGTGCTAGGGTGGTATGACTGTGGTCTGGTGGGGAGGTCACAGAAGTGGTCTGGCTCAAGGAGAACAAGAGGTCATGGTCTAGGGAGCCCTTCTACCTTTGGTCTAGGGAAGACAGTATGGGCAAGTCCACACTGTAGAATTTTTCTATGTCTTTTTCATTTTTATTTATTTGTTCATTCTTGGTTTTGCTTTTGCTCTTTTCTTTCTCTTCCTATGTTTGGAAGAAGAAGGGTTTAGTTTTTCTCAAGCTACTAAGGAGCTCCTAATTTCAAAGAACCCACCCATCCCAGCCCCACAAAATCTTTGAATTACATTCATGGCCATAAATCTGTGCCAATCAGTTCTATTTCTTCTATCATTCTCACTATCTCTTCCAGTACTCACTCTCCCCTATTCTTCAACTCTTTTCTCTTGTCCACCTTCCTTTTTTTGTTCTTTTTCTTTTCTTATTCTCTTTCATTCTTTTCTCTTCTTTCTTGCTTTTCCACTTTTTTCTCCCTGCTTGCACTTTACCCCTCACTTTCTTTTGACCTAAGCTCTGATATAAGGAAATTTGAAGCAAAGGAGGAAATGAAAAGGGAAAAGGAGGACAAGGAGGTGAACAAGAAAAAAGAACATATGAGGAGGAACCAACAGAAAAATTCAGGCATTGTGAAAAACCAAAACAGAGTAACTCCCCCAAGGGACAATGAGGAGGCTACTGCAGAAGACTCTACCTATAAACAATTAATGGATTTTACAGGAAAGGAATTTTAAAATTTCATGATAAAGATGATAAAAGGAAAATGAAAAGACACAACCAAAAGTCAGATGATGTAGAGAATTGAGCGTCATGCTTACAATAACATGTAGAGGATTAAACATCGTGCTTACAATAGCAGTCACCATTCTCAGAACTCATCTGAGGTATTACTGAGACCAAGACATTCTCCTAGCAAACCTTGAAATCTCTTGTGACTTGGAGGCAAACCTCCAAGCAACTCAGTAATCCTGGAGGAGCAGAGATCAGTCTTGCAGTAGTAAGGCTGATGTTAAACATTAAGCATATTACAGCAGTTCCTTGAAGAATTATTGGAGAAAATGCATGTAGTCTTTTTGGAGATCATTTCCTTGAGCATGTACCCTCCTGCCACTTTTTGTTTACCCCTCAATAAAAGGCCACTGCAAAAGTTGTTCAGAGCTCTCCTGCACTTTTGGTGAGCCTCACCTCTTGCAGTTTGTACTTTCAATCCGTGTCCGGACTGATTCTTTCATGCAGCCATGACATCTGGCATAGTCTGTTGGATCTGGACCTGGCCATGGACCGAAGGGGAAATAACACTTGGGGTAAGTGAAACTTTCAGCAAACAACAAGAGGGAGATTATGGGGAAGCAATGGGTAATTCCTTGTCCATTTGAATCACAGTATCTCTGGCTTTTAAAGACATTATTACAGTTGACTGGAGTGAAAGTGAAACAAAAAGTTTTTGAAGAATTATTTAAATGTGTTAAGAAACATTGTTATTGGTTCCAGCTCACAGGAAGGGCAGTTCTTAATGTAAAGTTTTGGAAACAGGTTGTGCAAGCTCTCCCGTAGAGCTCATCAATTGGAGGATACGATACCATTACAGGTGTGGTCCCTATGAAATTTAATTACTTTTGCCTTGCAACCTCTACAGTCAGAAACTGATGAGGAAGGGAATGTTATAGTGCATAAAACTCACTCAAAGAAGACAATAAAAAGTAAGAAAAAACTCTGAGAGGATATGAGCCTACTGACCTCATGCCTTCTTGCCCATTATCTCTCTTACCTATTGGTGAGAAACAGGGGGACGAGGAGAATGTAACTAAAAAAGGGGGTCATAGATCTTATAAAAGCTCTTCTGATTCCTCCACAGAGGAAGAATTAGGTAGCAGAAACATAAAGAGAAAGGAAGACACCTTGTTACCATTGTGGCAACTCAATTATACTGATTCCTCAACAACAATTAGAAGATCAATTAAATGATCTAACTATAAAAAATACTACTCCACCAATGGTGCCTACAGTGCCTCCATATCCAGACATGCCTTCAAACCCAGATAATTCCTCTACAGTATCCATCATGAAGGCTTTACTAGAAGGCAGGATATCAGAAGAGCTTTTATACGATCTCTGTTCCCCTTTTCTGAGGATGCTTTAGGGCTCTTTCTTGTTGCTGTGACTGATATTCCATGCAGTCCACAATACCCATAAGGGGGCAGCAATATGACCATGATATGATTACCTTTAAAACTTTAAAGGACTTAAAACAGGTTATAACACAATATGGCATGCAATCCCCTTTTTCGAGAGGCATATTACAAGGACTGGTGCAAGAACAGCATCTTATTCCCTATGATTGGGATATGATAGCTAGAACAATTCTAGAATCAGGATAATATTTACAATATAAAACATGGTGGAAAGAAGAAGCTGATTTAATGAGTAGACAGAACCAGCAAAGAAATGTTCCTATAACATCAAAACAATTTACTGGGTCTGGACAGTGGATAGGAATACCACAACAATTACAATATGATGATATAGCCATAGTACAAACCAGGTTATGTTGCCTGAAAGCAATGGTTCTCAATCTTCCTAATGCTGCTGCCCTTCAATACAGTTCCTGCAGGTCATGACTCACAGGTTGAGAACTGCTGCCTTAGAGCATGGGAGAAAGTCCAAGCTCCCAAGTCTTTTACTAAGGTAATGCAGTCAGGGAATGAGCCTTATACTGATTTCTTAGCACAACTGAAAACTTCAGTTAATAAGCTGTGGCCCAACCTGAACTTAGGGATATGTTTTTTCAAACCTTGGCTTTTGAAAATGCCAATTCAGAATGTCAAAATGTTTTACACCCTTTAAGGGAACAAAATGCCCCTTTAGAAGAATATATAAGGGCATGTTAAGATGTAGGAACTGAACTGTACAAAGCTAATCTCCAGCAAAGAAATGCCTTGAAAGATGGATTTAAATCAAATTTTATCAAATGTCATAATGGTGGATATTAGGCCATGTCCAGAAGGAGTGTCACAAAGGAAAGGGTAATAATAACAACAATAATAGGAATTTTACTACTAATGGCCAACAAAGACAGGGTGGACACAAGCCCCCAGGCATTTGTCCTAGATGTAAGAAAAGATTTAATTGGGCAAATGAGAGCCACTCTCAATTTGATAAGAATGGGACACCCCTCCAGCAGGGAAATTATCAGTCAGGCCCAACCTGGGGCCCACAGGCAAACAATAAGAGTACAGGGATGTACCCACTCACCAACAACTTAAACCTGTCCAATCCCTTTTACATGCCACCCCAGGAAGTGCTGCTTTAGATCTTCCAGCCTGTGATAATGTTTTACTACTTCCTAACATGGGTATGAAATAGCTAAAAACAGGCATTTGTGGCCCTAGATCACCTGATTCAGTTAGTTTATTACTAGGCAGAAGTAGTTTAACATCTTGTGGTGTGCATGTACATACCGGTGCAATTAATAATGCTTTTGTGGGAGAAATATAAATTATGATTTAAGTAGATAAACCGACACAAATTTTAGCCAGACAAAGGATTGCTCAGTTATTACTTTTGCCTTATATCAAATTACAAACCACAGATAAGAATCGCACTGGCGGCTTTGGCAGTACAGGCAGTATAGTCTGGCAAACAGCCATTAATCAAAACAGACCTCAATTAGCACTCACCTTAAAAGATAAATCCTTTACTGGCCTGTTAGATACTGGTGCTGATGTGTCTGTCATGGTTTTAAAAAAGTGGACTAAGGAATGGCCAAAGCAAATAGTTGATGTCACCTTTACTGGTATCAGAACTTTAAATTCAGTCTTTCAAAGTACTCTTCCTTTATCCTGTTCTGGATCAGATAATCAAAATGCTCAAATTTAGCCTTACATAGGTGATATAGCCATTAATTTGTGGGGAAGAGACTTGCTCCAACAATGGAAAACTATAGTTACTATGCCATCCATGAATAATTCTTTTCAGATGCCAAGTTTAGCCTAGAGTCCATTGCCCCAAAGTATGCTCTTAAATTATCTTGGAAAACCAACAATCCAGTATGGGTTGAGCAGTGGCTAATAAAGAGAAACTGGATGCATTACAAGTATTAATACAGGAACAATCAGAATAGCAACATATTGAGCCTTCTTCTAGCCCTTAGAAGTCTCCAATTTTTGCTATAAAAAAAAATCAAGTAAATGGAGAATGCTTACTGATCTCCATAAAGTTAATGAAACAATTGTTCCTATGGGACCCTTACAACCAGGGTTGCCATTACCATCTATGATTCCTTCTAAATGATATTTATATGTAATTAATTTAAAATATTGTTTCTTCACAATATATTTGCTTCCCAAGTATCTGGGACTATAGGTGCCTGCCACAACACCTGGCCATTTTGTTGTTGTTGTTGCAATTGTCATTACTATTTAGTTGACCTAGCCAGGTTTGAACCTGCCAGCCTTGGTGTATGTGGCAGTGCCCTGCCCATGGAGCTACAGGCACCACCCAAGATGTTGTTGTCAAATGGTTATTTCTCTCTAATAAAACCACACGAAAGTTACAATAGTATCTAGACAAAATTTGTGAATTGGTTGCAAAAGGCAGAATAGAATTGGACAACTTATTGGATATAATCCAAGTTCCATTATTATTCCTTTTACAGATAAACAAATTCAACTTAATTTTCAATTATCTCTGCCCTGGCAAGTAGCTTTTGTTTCCTTTGCCAGCCTCATACTAAAATCTATCCCACTGATAAAAGATTTCAGTTTTTAAAACTTATCTCTTGGATTCTTCCTCAAATTATAAAAGATTCCCCAATCATGGATGCCATCACCTTTTATACAGATGCTACCAAAAATGGCAAATCTGGATATACTGATGGCTCTAATTTAAAAAATTGTTCAAAGTTTCTATAATTCTGTTCAGAAAAATGAGATGTATGCTATCTTAATATTACTACTGAATTTTCACTATTCTATGAACATTGTCACTGATTCCCAATATTCTTGCTTTGCTCTTAAACATTTAGAGACAGCCACTATTACTTTCACTGATGAAATTTCCTCTCTTTTTCTCTCCATTCAAAACTTACTTTGACACTGCATTTATCCCTTATACATCACATACATCAGAGCACACACAAATTTTTCAGGTCCTAGGACCTCATTAAATTCTCAAATAGACCAAGCTCTTATTGCCACTGTTCAGGAGGCATCAACTTTTCATTCTTATACACATGCAAATGCAAAATTGCTTCATAAAAAATTCAATCTTACAAAAGTTCAGTCTCAACATATACTATCCACTTGTCCATCCTGCTCAAAAATATAATCATCACCTTTCTCTGAAGGAACAAATCCCAGAGGGGAAACAACCAATCAAATTTGACAGATGGATATAACTACTTTTTCTTCTTTTGGTAAATTAAAATATGTACACCACACTGTTGAATATGTATCATATTCTCACTTTTCCTGGGCAACAAACCTGCCTGGAGAAAAGGCTCATCATGTGATAATGCTTCAATATTATGGGTTTACCTCAATCTATAAAAACTGACAATGCCCCTTCTTGTTCAGCTCAGTAACTACATTCTTTCCTTTCATTTTTGGAACATACATCTCTCTCATGGCATCCCTTATAATTCACAAGGACAAGACATTATAGAACATCAACATAGAATGCTCAAAAATATGCTTTTAAAACATAAAGGGGGAGAAAATGATGATATACTCCCTATTAACAATAGCCCCCAATATAATCTTACAAGAGCCTTATTTACTCTTAATTTTTTAAATTTGGATAATGAAAGAAGTACAGCAGCAGAATGCCATTGGACATCTCATACCCAAAACCTCCTCAAATACAACAACATATTTTTTACAAAAAACCTGATAGTACAGATTGTAAATCTGGGTATGTGTTACAATAGGTCCAAGGTTTTGTTCATATCAATACAGAGCAACAAGAGAAGCAGTGGCTACCTGCTCATTGGATCAAGCCTCAACATGAACAAGAGATCTTGCCAGCACTTTGATGAGACAGACTTACTGATATTTTTAACAGCATGACCATTCAGTTGGGGCCAGTATACACTGCCCCTTTCCAGAAATCACTAATGCCACCTTCCTCTCATGGGGACAGATAAAGAAGTTGTCAACAGCAGCTGAAAACTTAGTGAAATGACAAAGTAAACCTCTAAAAGCAGACTTCCTGTTTTTGGCCATGATTGCATTAATACAAAGTTAAGTGCTTCCTCCACAAACTTTTCATATTGGGCTTATATTCCCAATTCACCATTAAATAGAGTTGTATCTTAGAATGACCCTGCTATTCCTATTTATGTCAATGATTCAAGTGGGTTACCTGGTCCTTATGACACTCAGGGACCACTTAAACCCAAAGAAGAAGGAATTCACATTTTTAACTACACTCTGGGAATTTCTGGTCTACCTAAATGCATAGGAAATGGCAGCCATTGTCTTAAACTGGCTCCTACTGCGTGGCTCTCCATTCTTTGCAATAGTACAAGAACTAAACGTATTAAAACTATGCAATTCCTCCAAATTTCAGTTTGGCATGGCTCTGAAATCGTAAATAATACCGTCCCTCTACCTGACCTACCTATCTTCACCATGCCTGTTGCTACTCAGTCATCTGAATGGGTGCAGTGGACTACTTGCAGAGGAGAAAAACTTTGGGTACTAGTTAATACTTCCTATGGAAGTGTCATTGATTGGGGACCCCACGGTTAGCCCGAGATAAATATCTAGGTAGTGAGTTATGCTGGCATTGAGAAAGCAACACAATTACAACCATAGCCGAACATTCCTCTATTATCTACCATGGGGGAGGTATGTGTCCACTTGTGTCTACTGCATGGAGCCATGCAGCACCACCTTTGGAAACTTTCTTCAGCCTTTTTACCATTAATTGCTTAGAGAGATAATATTTCTGTTGATAATAATAACAATACCATGTTAACTTCACTTATACTGAGTCCCATTTTATCAGAGCCTGTGTGAGACTTCTGTATCTGTGATTAAAAGGACCTGTCCAGTGGCATCCAAAAGAGTCTATTGTTACTTATTCAAACTGTACTTTAATGGTTTTAATTCCTCTACTCCTTTTAATAACAGTCTTGAAAGCATTTATGGTTTTCTGGGTTTTTTTGTTTTTGAGGAGAAGAATCATCTATTGCCTTTTATTAAAAAAATGTTGGCATAGAAAAAGAGAATTCTTTTTTTTTTTTTTTTTAACCATTTATGTTTTAAGAGCTCATATAGGTATTTGACTCCCTGTTCAGATGAACTGCCCCTGGCAAGATTCGCTGTCAGCATTTCTTCTTCAACATATAATAGAAACTTTAAAGAGAAGAACTAAAAGAATGATTGGACTCATCATTTCCATTATCATAGGTATTATTGCTGTAACAGCCACAACATCTACTGCTGGAGTGGTCCTTCATCAAAGCATTCAAACAGTTGATTTTGTTCAAAGCTGGCATAAAGACTCAGAAAGATGGTGGACTGCACAGTGAAGAATAGATTCTGAAATCAGTAATAAATTAACTGATTTAGAGGAAGCTTTAGTTCTTTTAGGAGATCAATTAGTTAGTTTACAAAGACGATTCAAATTATGTTGTGATTGGAATATTTCTTCTTTTTGTGTTATTCTATTACCTTGGAATAATTCTCATTTCATCTGGGATAAGGTGAAACAAAATCTTTTATCCCAAAGAAACATCACTGCAGAAATTATAGATTTACAACAACATATTTCTGATACTTTTGCTAAACAATTACAATCTATTAAAGGAGATGAAATTTTACAAAGTATTTCTGATAGTATTGCTAATATTTCACCTTTTTCTTTTGCGAAAATCTTTTCAAGCTCTACTGGTATAATCCTTTTGCTTATCATTTGTGCCCTTTTATTTCTTTGTATAGCACAATGAAGAGCCTCCCAGAGAGACCAACAACTGAAACAAACGAATGCGATTTTCTCCCTAACCCTATGCAAGTCAACTTTAAAACAGAAAGGGGGACACATAGAAAATTGAGTGTCATGCTTACAGTAACATGTAGAGGATTGAACATGATGCTTACAATAGCAGTCACCAATCTCAGAACTCATCTGAGGAATTACTGAGAACAAGATATTCTCCTGGCAAGCCTTGAAATCTCGTGTAACTTGGAGGCAAGTCACCAAGTAACTCAGTAATCCCAGAGGACCAAAGATCAATCCTGTGGTGGTAAGGCTGATTTAAACATTAAGCATTTTATGGCAGTTCCTTGAAGAATTAGTGGAGAAAATGCATGTAGTCTTTTTGGAGATCATTTCCTTGAGCATGTACCCTCTTGCCACCTTTTGTTTACCCCTCAATAAAAGACCACTGCAAAAGTTGTTCAGAGCTCTCCTGCACCTTTGGTAAGCCTCACCTCTTGCAGTTTGTGCTCTCAATCCATGTCCTGCTGATTCTTTCATGCAACTGCAACAGGATGAGAGATATGCATAACATAAAAAGGATATGGAAGAGCTTAAAGAAATGAAGGAGACAATCAAAGAATGTAAAGATGCAGTAGAAAGATAGGCTAGACCATTGAGAAGAAGGAACATCAGAGGCAGAGCATAAAGTTTTCAAGTTAACTGAGGTAGTGAAAGAGGCAGAAGAGAGAGAAAGCAGAACAATCACTTAGAGAACTATGAGACTCTATGAAGCATTCAAGCATATGAATAACAAGGATCCCTGAAGGGTAAGATTTTCCCATACAAATGGAAGTCCTAAAGGAGACTATCAAAATGAAAAATTTCCAACACACTCTATCCAGATGGATATTGAACCCTGGGTCATCTCAACTCAAGCAGAGCTTCTCTAAGACACCTTTTAATGAACCTGTTCAAAGTCAAGACAAGAGAAAAAATTCTGCAAGCATCCAGGAGTAATTGACCTACAGAGGCAGAGCCATTAGGATGCCAGTAGACTTTTCAACTGAAACTTTCCAAGCTATAAGAGAATGGTCATCCACCTTCAACATTCTTAAACAAAATGAATTTCAGCCTAAAATTCTGTATTCTGCTAACTAAGCTTCAAAATTGTTGGAGAAATCAAATCTTTTGAGGATATACAAACACTGAGGAAATTTGCCACAACAAGACCAGCTTGGTCTTGAACTACTTAGACCAATTCTCAACACTGAACATTTCAATGGACCAGCACCAAAGTAAACACCCAGAAGCTAAAGGTCAAAACTTAGCTTCCACAGTGGCACAAAGGATAAAATTACACAAAAGGACTTTCATGAGAAAAGATGAATAGAACTCCACACTTATCAGTTCCCTAAATGAATGTCAAAGGATTAAATTCACCACTGAAGAGGCACTGGCTGACTGAGTGGAAAATAAAGTGCAAGCCATACATATGCTGTCTCCAGGAAATTTACCTATCCTTAAAGGACAAATCAAGACTTAGGGTTAAGGGATGGGAAAACAGTATTTCAAGCAAATGGAAATCAAAACAAAGGAGGGATTTCAATCTTATTTTCAGACACAAGATGATTTAAAGAAGCTGAAGTTAAGAAACACAAAGATGGACACTTTATATCAGCCAAAGGAACAGTACAACAACAAGACATTTCAATTTAAATATTTATGTGCCCAACTTAAATGGTCCCAGATTTATGAAACAGACCTTGATGGAGCAATATGATATCCCATAATACCATAATAGCCAGGGACTTTAACACCCCTCTGACAGAACTGGACAGATCCTCTAAACAGAAACTAAACAAAGATACAAAGGACTTATAATGGGACCCTAGAACAAATGAAATTAATAGACATATACAGAATATACCAGCCCAAAGCTAAAGAATATACATTATTCTCCTCAGCCCATGACACATACTTCAAAATAGATCTCATCCTAGCATACAAATCAAACCACAGCAAATTAAAAGAACAGAAATTAAACCTGTGTCTTCTCAGACCACAAGGCAATAAAGGTAAAGCTCAATTCCAATAAAAATGTTAAATCCCACACAAAGACATGGAAATTAAACAACCTTATGCTGAATGATTGTTGAGTAGAGTAAGAGAAAAAGAAGAAATTGTTAAATTCCTGAAACATAGCAACAATTCCAGTTGTTCCACAGTTACCAAAACCTGTGGAATACAGCAAAAGCAGTCTTAAGAGGGAAATTTAGCACATTAGATGCCTACATTCAAAAAACAGAAAAAGAAGAACATCAACAAACTGGTGAACCATCTTATGGAGTTGGAAAAAGAAGAAAAATCTAATCCCAAACCCAACAGAAGAAAAGAAATAACTAAAATTAAATCAGAGATCAATAAAATTGAAAACAAGAGAAGCATTTAGAAAATTAACAAAAAAAAAGTTGATTTTTCAAAAAACAAATAAATAAAATAGACAAACCTTTGGCCAGACTAACTAGAGACAGAAAAGTAAAATCTCTAATAAACTCAATCAAAAACAATAAAAGGGAAATAACATTATATGCCACAGAGATACAAGAGAAATCTCTGAGTACTAGAAAAAACTCTATGTCCAGAAATTTGACAATGAAGAGGAAATGGATCAATACCAGGAATCACACCCTTTCCCTAGACTTAAGAAGAAATAGATCTCTTGAACAGACCAATTTCAGGAACTGAGATCAAAGAAACAATAAAAAAATCTCCCAACAAAATTTCCCAGGTCCAGATGGCTTCAAGAAGAATTCTGTCAAACCTTAAAAGAAAAGCTATACCCATTCTAAAGAAATTATTCCCCAAAATTGACAAGGATGAAATCTTCCCCAACATGTTCTATGAAGCAAACATTACCCTGATACCAAAACCAGGAAAAGACCCAACTAAAAAGGATAACAATAGACCTATTTCACTAATGAATATAGATGCAAGAATTCTCAATAAAATCCTAGCCAATACATTATAGCTACATGTTGAAAAAATCATTCATCAGGATCAAGTGGGTTTCATCCCAGGGATGCAAGGCTGGTTTAACATACACAAGTCCATAAACCTAATTCACCATACCAACAGAAGCAAAAACAAAGACCATATGATCCTCTCCATAGATGAAGATATAGCATTCAATAAAATTCAGTATCCTTTTCTAAATAGAACACTTAAGGATATAGGCATAGGTGGCACATTCCTTATAATAATTGAAGCCATCTATTAAAAACACACATCTAATCTTATACTGAAAAGAGAAAACTGAGAGCTCTTCCAATTAGAACTGGAACCAGACAAGGTTGTCCTCCATCACCACTACTATTCAACATAGTGCAATAAGTTCTAGCCAATACAATTAGGCAAGAGAAGGAAATAAAGGGCGTTCGAATGGGGGCAGAGGAGGTCAAACTCTCACTCTATGCTGACGATATGATCTTATACTTAGAGAATCCCAAAGTCTCAACCACAAGACTCCTGGAAGTGATTTAAAAAAACCACAGTAATGATTCAGGATATAAAATCTATGTCCACAAGTCAGTAGCCTTTGTATATGCCAAGAACAGCCAAGATGAGAAGCTAATCAAGGACACAATTCCCTTCACAATAGCATCAAAGAAAATGAAATACCTAGGAATACACCAAACAAAAGAGGTGAAGGGTCGCTACAGAGAAAATTACAATTACAATTATTTGCTTTGGTTGTTGTTTCCTTAGCATTACAGAAGGTTTTCAGTTTAATTAAGTCCCATTTGTTTGTTTTTGTTATTGTTGCAATTGCCACTGAATTGTTCTTCATAAAATATTTCCCCAGGCTGATGTCATCAGATGTTTTCCCCACACTTTCTTTGAGAATTTTTATTGTTTCATGCCTTAGATTTAAATCTTTTCTTCATCTTAAATCAATTTTTGTAAGTGGTGAGAGGTGTTGGTCTAGTTTCAGTCTTTTTCTTTTTTTTTTTTGCGGTTTTTGGCTGGGGCTGGATTTGAACCTGCCACCTCCAGCATATGGGGCCAGCGCCCTACTCCTTTGAGCCACAGGCGCCGTCCCAATCCTAAAGAATTTTTTAAAAACATTTTCATCAATGTTCTTTTTTTTTTTTTTTGAGGCAGAGTCTCACTTTGTCACCCTTGATAGAGTGCCGTGATGTCACAGCTCATAGCCATCTCTAACCCTTGAGCTTAAGCAATTCTCTTGCCTCAGCCTCCCAAGTAGCTTGGACCATATGTGGCCATGCCCTAACCACTGAGCTACGGGCACTGAGCCTAAGATTGAACCAATAACAAAAGTTGCCTTTAAAGTAGCATTTTGAAACTTCTTTCTATTCTTAACTCTAGCAGAGATAGTATAACACAAAAAGTAAGGAAGTCAGAGAAAAAGCAGAAAGCTTGCCTTCATAGCTCGTGAGTTGCAGAACCTTGACCAACAATTTCATTCTGCTAGGTTTTTTGTGGACTGCCAAAAGCTGAGCCTGAGCAGACTTATGAACTGTGCTATCCAGATTAAGCCAACCCAGAAGTTCTCACTGTTTGATGGCTCTCTTGGGAACACTGGCCTGCTATTCCCCAGCTGCTCCATGTGATACCAGGGCTGTGGGGAAGCTCAGGATCTGGCTGGCCTGGTGCTAGCACATGCATCCCCAGCCTGCCCTGGTGCCACAGGAAATTCCAATGCTTATAGGAGTAGTTCTGCTGCCAGTTCCCCTTGATATCCAGATACAGCAATGGCCAGTGACAGAACTGAGCACCGTCCACAGTCACCTTGTCACTCTATAAGAGAATCATGAGGATGGCACCACCTTAGACCACACAGCTTCTCTCTGAAGTATTCCGTGTTCCATGAAGAGAGGGAGGGATGGAGGGATGGAGGGCAGCAGGCAGGCTGGCTTTTCTTCTCACTTTTATTTGCCTTGTGACCTTGGAGCTCAGGTGCAAGTGTGCAGAGGTGGGGTAGATGACTGCCTAAGTGACAGACACCTCTGTCTGTCTTCACAGTATCTCCTGTGTAATTTGTTCAAGCCTGTTGTACATTTTGGGGTGGCTGCTTTTCACAGGCAGATCCTCAGGCCTTCATCTCAGAGCTCCGTGGAGCACCCTCCTTGAGATGGGCAGAGATGTGCCTGAATCTTTCAGTGAACACAGTCAGGTCAGGACCCTGCCTCACAAGTGGAATCTCAATGAGAGATCAGCCAACTCCAAAGCCCATCCTTAACTAAAGAAGCACATACATACTTCAGGAACTAGGTGTAAGCATCCAGAAGACAGGAAATCAGTGGTAAGGAGAAGGAAGGAGGAGGGCTCCACCAGCAGCTGCAATGTTCTTTGTGATGTTCTCCGCGATGTGGCCTGTGCTCCACCTGCTGCCTATGTCCCTCACACAGCAGCATCACTGGGGTGCGTGGTGAGCATATGAAATCCACAGGCTCTGCCAAGCCTCAGCAGTATACCCACTGCAGACTTTCCTATTCTGGTAAGGGGATGGTTTCTGGCAGACAGAGCCATGAGAAGATGCACATGTAATAAGGACGGGGCATAGGATTTCCCTTGAATATTAAGTTAAATCTTTTAGAGCAAGCACAATTAAATGAAGGCAATAAAGAAGGTTTTTATTTTAAAGTAAACCATTTTAATAATGGAAAATATACATTATAATTATAAATTATAAAAATTATAAAAACTAACACTAATTTACTGGGATAAATTTAGGTAACACATTAAAATATAGGAGAAAGTAAAAATCATTCCCAGACAATCTGTATACTACTACATGTATACTACTAGCATTGGAACTACTAGGAACTATCATGTTCCTATTTCTGTATCTATTACTTAGGATACCCTAACTTATGTAAAAGCCCCTTAACTTGGCAATGGACCCTAACAAAGCTTTACTTCTGCTGCAGTCTAGTGTCTTGGGGTCTTGGGGTGAACAGAGCATGAGGGGTCTCATGACCCAGCCTCCTGCCTCCAGGAGCCCTGTCTCACCCTAGGCTTGGAGTCCTACCCTGGCTCCCCAGCCCTGGCGTCTAAGGAGGGAAAAAGAGGTTTGGGGAGCTAGAGACTCAGCTGCTGGCCTTAGCCACACTGGGTGTACAGGACACGTGGCTGCATCTGACCATGAGAGAGCCTGGAAAACAGATTGTGCCCAAGAAGAGGACGGAGCAGGTATGGTCAGCACCCAATTGTTCATGCCATACAAACAAAATAGACATTTTCGGTGTGGATAAAATTTATTCCTATTCTTTCTTTCATTTACGATACTATGAATACTTTTCTGTCATTGAATGTTTAATGAGTGTTGTAGTAAGTGACTACATGCAGAGTGTCTCTCTTGACTAGGAAAACTTTGTTGCCTTCAGAGACTGTTTCAGAAAGCACAAGTTGCCTTCAGAGACTACCTTGTCTGCCCCATCCAGGTGTCACAGTGGTGTTAAAAGGCAAACTGAAGCACATTAAGACTTTAAAGAGTTTGTTTGAGCAGACAGTGACACATGCATCAGACAACCCCTAAGTGGTTTAGGGTGGTTTTCTACCACAACCTCCCCTGCCATTCTCATTTTTCTGGATTGTCCTCCGATCTGCCTTTGTGAATAATTCAGCTCGGGATGTTTCACACTCCTATATTTGAAGTACAGCAGATGTTCATACCTCAGCCTCACATTAGTCCAAATGGGGCTACTTTTGTTCTTAATGACTGCTGCACCAGGGCCGGCACTGGGAAAATGCTTCTTGTCACTGTGACTCTTCTCACTGCATGGCTGTAGAACATGAATATATTTGACTTTGTTGCCCACAAAACATCCTCCACCAGTGAGGGCAGGTGATAGAACTCTTCAGCTTAATGGGGGTGGGGGAGTAGCATATGACAGTGGAGAAAGTGGAGAGTGGGCCATGAATTGGCAGGGTCCCCACTGCCTGGGGAATATTCAGAGATGACCCCTCCACAAAGACTTCTCCTCCTTTCCCCAAACAATATTCCTTTCTTCATTCTCCCTCTACCAGAAATCACGTAGCTCTTTCTTTGTCCAGTTAATCTTAGGAACTATGCAGAAATCCTTGTTATCTTTCCCTTTTTACCTTTTAACATATGTTAACAAAGTTAAGTAGAAACCATTAGATTTGTTTTTGATAAAGTTATTTACATTTTCCAATCATAAGATCAAAAATATGCCTTTTGGTCTTTTTGTCTATGCTACTTCCCCATAAACAACCCTGCCAACATATTATAAAATAAAGCTGATTTTGTGTTTTGGGGCTAGCTGCAGCCATCAGCTGCATCAGACCTTCTGACCCCATCTTTTGTCTCTTGTGTCTTCTCCTGTGTTTTATTTTCCTCAATCCCCACCACTTCCACTCTGGTTCATTCTTCTCTGCACAGGCTCATGAAAGGTGGCACCCCTTAATAGGGAACAGAGCAGGGGGCAGTAGGTGCAGGCAGATGAGGGACTCCACTGTGAGAAGAAAAGTGAAACTGCATAATTGGCAAGTAATTTTTTTTTCAGGGGTAACCATCATCGTGAGTAATAAATGATGGGACAGTCAGGCTCGAAGGAGTGAAAACTCTTTACTCAAATGCTTAAATTTGTGTTAAAAATCAGGGGCTGTTGTATTCATATTAGTCAATTAGAACCCCCTCTCCAATCAGTACAGGGCTTATCCCCTTCTGCTCTGGCAAAAGAACCCTTTCCCCCTGAATTCCAACAAGAGTTACAAGATGAGAAATGTGATTATGAAGATATAGACCCTCCCAGGTCGATGACTATGGCTGGACTTCAGATTTCTAATATACCTAAACCTGCTTTGTTTTGCCACTCTTCACGCCCTCCTTCACCAAAGCTCAAAGAATTTGCTTCTGTGGCAGCTTTAGTTCCTGACTAGGGAATCTATTGCTTTAGCAGCAAATCAAAAAACCATTCTTTATGCCTATAAACACTTTCAAAAACAAATTTCTTAACTTAGATCAATAACTGCCCCCTGAAAATTCCAAACTAAAAATACCCATTTCCTATTTAAGATACAAATTAACTTACTCCACTATTCACTCTCAAAAGGTTCAATTTTCCAACTCAATTAATTTTAAATAGTTTAAAAAGTGATCACAAGGGGATCCCTAGACTGCTCTGGTAAGTGTCATATAAGTGCTGCTTAGGGCAACCTGGTGGTAGCCTGGACAGATGGGGTTGGGAGTACAGTGCAGTGCTCCAACACTCCTAGTAGTGCTGCCAGGAGATTTCTCCTGGGAGTCTTGGGGTTCTGCTCTCACACATCTGTTATCCTCAATCACTGTGGTCTACCTATTTTATTTTGGTTACGCACTGAAAACTTTAATTCTCATTAGTTATAATTTTATTCTTAAGAAATTTGGTGTTTCAATATTTGGTGTGTATTATGAAAGCTCAGGTCTCAATCCCAAATATCAGCCCATTGGGGCACGTTCTATCTGATTAGTCTCTGTATAGGTACCCACCTATAACTAAAACACAATGACAATTTTACTGTAACATAGCCAGGCCAATGTATCTGTCATCTTGACTCTAGAGAAAAATGGCTTTTGAATGATCCTTGAAGAATTATAATGATATTACATTGTTTAAAATAACAAGTCTGGTTAAAATATTTAAGTTTGTTTTTTTCCTTAATAGAATTTATGAGTCCAAAAGCAGTAATTAAAACTATACGATGTAAAATGGTTAACAGAAAATAATTTAAACTCATAGCTGGAAATAAGTGAATTGGTAAAATACATAATTAAAAAATTAATAGTCTGAATAAAAATATATGTTTAAAAGTGTTTAAAATCCAGCAAACATAAAGTCTGTATGTCTGTACATGTCATGTGCCTATGATATTTCACTATCAAAATATATAAAGAGCTAAAACCAATTGACAAAAAAAGAGAGAGAGATGGGTTTAAGTGCTTACATTCAGTTTTTCTATCAGAAAAACAAAAAGAACTTGAATCCCTTTTTATTCAGGTGACTTTAGTATTCTTTAGATAAAATTAATCTTAAACCTATTATTAAAGTTCAAATGTTTAAAGATTATAGAACCACCACTTCTGTAACATTTCTAAATTTTGCTGAATTTAATAGTAAGCTTATGTTCTTGATTTTAAGCCTCTGAACTCTGGCATCTAGAGAAATGGCTGTGGTGAGGCCTAAGAGCATGTTCCCCATACTTAGGCCAGCAGCTGTAGGTCAAAGATAGCTGTAGGGCACAGTCTAACCAACACGGCACCTTTTCTTTCCCTGCTCCCACTTTGCCCCCTGGCTATTCTGAGAGAAACTGTATGTTCCGGGATTTTCTACTTTCTGTCTCAGACATAGGACCAGTAGTCGGTGGCCATCTTTGATGCCACATGACCATGTAAGACTTAGGGGGACAATAAAAAGACATCAGAAATGATGCCTATGTTGTGGTTTTGTTACTGGAATTTCTTTCTTCAGTGTGTCTTTGGTCTTGGGGATTTGAGAAGTAAGTCCATGGGCCACAGATTAGTGATAAAATCGGATTTTTTTGGACAGAGGGGTATACGGAGGGAGTGCCAGAGTTTCTGGCAAGGAGAGGAGACCCAAGGAGTTCTCCTGCATGGGCCATTTGTCTAGGGGTAAATATTGGCCTCTAAGGGAAATTTTGGCCAGGACTTGCTAGGTGGAAAAACACCTTTACAAGCTGAATGAGTGTTTTAAGAAATGAAAGAATGCAGTCCCTCCCATGGGGGCAAGGTTGTTGGGTCTCTAGAGTTTTTATCTCAGGGAAAGGATTAGGGTGTGTGCTCCCTGCTCTAGGTGGAAGCACCCAAAACGTTTCAAGCTGCTTTGTTCGTGAACTTGCTAGAGTCCAGAGGGTGTGGCTTGGAAAGGGCAGCCTATTTGTGTCTAAAGAGTGGGAGCTTTCTGTCTAGCCCTAAGTGGGCAAATCCTATCCATAAAATGTCTCTCATTTGTAAAATATAATAATTTGGCTGTTTGTTTGGGAAACTGAGTTTTTGTCAAAGAATAAGATTCTTCCTTTTAAACCTTCTAATTATCAGTTTAACCAAGTGAATAATTAACTTCATAGTAAACTGTGATCTTGTTTTGTGGAAAGTGATTTTTTTTTTTTTTGAGTGTAAAAAAGATTAGACAGAAAGAAAAATGGCATTATCTAAGAAAAGAATCTTGTGTGGTAAATTTTGTGCTAAAACAGAATGGTTATTTAAGAAAATAAAAGGCAGGGCAAACAAGATTTAGAAAGTTTGCAAGTTGTCTGTGCAAGATTGAATAAGGCTCATAAAGAGAAATTTGTGAAAGAATTTGCATATAATCCAGTTGACTGTATATTGCCCTTAAAATATTTTGACTTATAATCCTGTTTGAACAAATGCCTTTGATATTTGGCAAACTTTCCAAAATCAAAACTCTAAATTTGGTCTTTTCACAATATTAAGACCACTGAAAGTCTGAGAAAGACATATTAAGCTTATTCAATATGTTAAAAATGTATAATAATTATTGTCAAATATGAAGTGGTGGTTAATTTTCTGGTGGTGAATTATGTTTATATATATATATCCCAATATTATAAAATATTGGTCTTAGTATACGTTGCCAGCAATAATTTTAATTCATCTCAGAAAGTGTTTTTGTAACTGACTGAATCCAAAGTCTGTTCTTCAAGGGAAATGACTTTGGAAATTAAATATCATTGGGCTAAAAGAAAACATCTAGGACTTTAATTAGAAAGCTAACATATCTATGAGTATCGCTAACCTAACTTCAAACAGAACAGAAATCAGTTACATGGAAATGAGCTGATGTGTTAAGACTTTTTGTTTGAAACGTTGCTGATTCTTCCTATGTTCTGTTTTCCAGAAGTCAAAAAAACATTTTATGTCTCTCAAGCTTTTTGTAGCTTTCATCAATATATGTATTTTTTTTCTCTCTCTCCTTGATTTCCCCAGAATTTGAAAACCATTAGAGTCACTAACTGCTTTTGGATTATGTATAGCCCCAGAAAAAAATACAAAGTGTTTCTCCTTTCTCTTAGGTCAACTCATTGAGGATAGACAAATTCATCCACAGAAACTCCAAATTCACACTGATAAACTCACTACTTTAAATGATTTTCAACAATTACTAGGAAAGATTAATTGGTTTTGCCCCTCCTTAAAGCTTACTACTGGAGACTTAAAGCCTCTTAAAGGTTCAACAAGTTCTCATCCCACTGATGAAGAAAGTGTTATTCTTAAAGGTCCAGCTCATCCATCTTCTTCCCATTCTTCAACTCCTGTAGCGATTGACACCCTTGCTAAAGTAGAAAAAGCCTTACAGTGAGCACAACTTACTCATGTTAATCCCAATTTTCCAGTCTGTTTACTAATTTTCCCAACTTTTCATACTCCCACTGCTTTATTGTGGCAATCTTTAGGCCCTTTAGAGTAGATACATTCGGGAACAACACCAAAATGAGCTCTAACTCCCTATTATGAAATGATTGCTTCTTTAATTCTTAAAGGTCACTGAGGACTTTGGCAACTCCTAGGACATAATCCAGCATTTATCATTGTCCCTTCTTCTACTGACCAATAACAGTGGCTTTGGGAAGTGTCATCTTGGTGGCAAACTGCCTTTGCTAGTATCACTGGCCAAGTGGACTGTCATCATCCACCAAATAAAATTGTTCAGTTTGCTTTCATCATTTCTTTTCTTTTTCCTTTTATTATTGTTTCCTAGCCAATACCTCATGTTCCTACTGTTTTCATGGATGGTTCCACTTCAGGTATTGCAAGTATGGTTATTGACAATGAAGTTTCCACTAAAAAACTTCTTATTCCTCAGCTCAATGAGCAGAACTGTATACTGTTATTATGGTTTTTACTCATTCTCTCAGACTTTTTTCAAAATTTATACTGACAGTAAATATTTTGTACGTGTTTTGACCACTGTTGAAACAGCTCTTATTGGACAAACCACTGATGAGTCTTTGCTTAACCAATTTCTTCATTTACAGAGACTTATCCATGCACACCCAAGACAATGTTTTGTGGGACACCTTCAAGCTCATTCTTCCCTTCCAGTTCCGTTGGCTCAAGGCAGTGCTTTGGCTGATAAGCATACTCATCTTTTTCCAATAACTTCTCAATCCCTTGCTGAATTATCTTATGCTATTCATCATCAAAATACCACTGCCCTCCATCGTACTTGTAAGGCAACTCACCAAATAGTGAAGAATTGCCCTTCTTGCCCACAATATCTCCCTGTTCCTCATTTCCGTGTAAATCCACATGGCCTATAGCCTGATCAACTTTGACAAATGGATGTTACTCATGTCCCATCATTTGGAAAACTCTCTTTTGTTCATGTTACATTTGACACTTATTCTGGTTTCATTTTCACTTCTGTATGCTCTGGTGAAGCTGCTAGGTATGTTATTGCTCATTGTTTAGCTGCTTTTGCTGTTTAAGGAATCCCATGACTAATCAAAACAGACAATAGTCCTGCTTATACTAGTAAGATTTTATCTTCTTTCTGTCCCACTTTTTCTATTGCCCTTAAAACAGGTATAACTTACAACCCACAAGGCCAAGGCATCATTCAACATGCTCATCACACCCTTGCACTTCAATTACTAAAGTTAAAAAGGGAGGATATATATCCTGGAACTCCACATAACCTTCTCTCTCATGCTCTTTTCACTTTAAATTTTTTAAATGTTGATACTTTAGGTCACACAACAGCAGAATGTTTTTGGAATACTCCATCCTCTAAACACCCAAAGGTCCTATGGAAGGACCCCTTAATTGATACCTGGCTAGGGCCTGATCCTGTGTTAATATGGAAAAGAGGACATCTTTGTATCTTTCCTGGAACAGCTAATAGCCCTCATTGTCTTCCTGAATGGCTTATCAGACATGGATCCAGAGCAAGTTCTCATCCCACTGATGAAGAAAGTGAAACTGACTCCTAAAATCATCTGCCGCTGAGCCAAAACATCACGAATAACAAAACCCCTTACGTGGGGTCAATCAGAGAAGTTTTCTAGCAGTGATTGACTATAGTTTCTTGTCATATTATAAAGTGGCATCTCCTTCTTCCCTACCCACTGGAATACTTCCTTGTACTGTCCCTTCTGTAACTATGGGACTGGTCTAGGTGACTATCTGACTCTCATAACATTAATGATCATGTCACTGTTGAAGAATGGATTCCAAATATTTTAACAAAAGAAACAGGAGAGGTACAAAAAGATCTTTGGCATCTTGCTGCAACTTTGCTGCGAGTAGTTTTAAAACCCACAACTGACCTCATGCAAAATGGCTCTCAAACTTTACATTATGTTATGGGTTGTGTTCCACCTCCAGACTTTTATTAGTTGGTAATATTTCTATAACCAAAATTGAACATAGGTTCTCTTCGAATTGTTTGAATTGTAATTTGTCTAATTGTGTTAATCATGTTAATCCATTTGATGATATTGCTGTAATTAAATAGCCACCTTTTGTTATGGTACCTGTGAATTTAACTCAGCCAAGGTATGATGAATCAGGTATGCAGACTTTAATTGAACTTAATATTTACACCATATTGCCACCCCAAAAAAAAGAGTCATAGGTACAATCATAGCAGGATTAGAGTAGCCAGTGCTGTCACTTCAGCTATGGCTCTTAATCAATCACTTCAAACATCCTATTTTATAAACACATTAGCTCAAAATAGCATTCTTTAGCATTATCTTTCAAGAAGAAATATATAAAAAGATAGAAGCTAAACTCAATGCTTTAGAACAAGTAGTAACTTTAATAGGAGATGCAGTTGAAAGTTTAAAAGCACAATTACCTTTTCATTGCCACGCTCAGTTTCAATGGATTTGTGTCATTCCTAAACCTTATAATGAATCTCAATGGAATTGGGACAAAGTAAAAAAACCTTTACATGGAATATGGTCCCATAGTGATAATAGCCTTGATATAGCAAAACTTCATCAAGTAATTCAAACTATTCATAAAGCTCAAATAAATGTTTATGGTCCTGTTCAACTTGAGAAAGATATTTTTGACAAAATACAATCTTTTAATCCCTTAGAAAAAGTTGAATATCTAAGAATAGCATTAATTATGTTAGGAGATTTAATGTTGTTCTCATTTTGCATCCTCCCAGTCTTCTGCAGAATCAGACCCAAATGATTCTTCCAATTAATGGCATCCCTTCATGAATTGAAGCTAAGAAATAAAAAGGGAGATGTGAAGAGTGGGCCAGGAGGTGGCAGCGCCCCCACAGCCTGGGGACCATTCAGACAATGACCTCCCCCCAACCAAAGACTTTTCCTCCTTTCCCCAAACAATATTCCTTCTTCACGCTCCCTCTGCTAGCTCTTTCTTTGTCTAGTTAAGATTTAGGAACTATGCAGAAATCCTTGTGATCTTTCCCTTTTCACCTTTTAACATACATATGTTAACAAACTTAAGTAGAAACCATAAACAAGATGATTTGTTTTTGATAAAGTTATTTACATTTTCCAATCATATTGTAAGACCAAAAATAGGTCTTTTGTCTACGCTACTTCCCCATAAATGACCCTGCTGAGATACTATGAAATAAGGCTGATTTTGTGTTTGGGGGCTGGCTGCAGCCATCAGCTGCATCAGACCTTCTGACCTCACCCTTCATCTCTTGTGTCTTCTCATGTGTTTTATTTTCCTCAATCCCCACTGCTTCCACCCTAGTTCATTCTCCTTCTCTGTGCAAGCTTGTGAAAGAGAACATTCTTGAAGTTAAGCCTCTCACTACTGAACGTCTTGCCTGCCTGCTGTCCACTTTTTAGGTGACACTGCAGCTGGTGTTAAGTGCTGACCATCCGCACTTCCTAGAGACTAGCTGTGTAACTGTTCATCATCCGCTGGGACATGGATTTAATGTTGTGCTAATCTGTGCATTCCGTGTCTAAAAGTGGGAAAACATAGTTTTGCTTAGAAAGGTGCCTCCTTTAGGCATCGATAACTACAAAAGTGTTAACCTGCGCTGAGTTAAAAATATAAACTACTATTGAGTGGATGGTCCCAAGAGCACAGCAAAGGTTATAGTCACTATGGGCACCAGAAGCGACACTGCTCAATGGCAGCAGTGGAGGAAGTAGAAACAAATGAAACTGAGGTGCACAGTTGCCAGTGATGGAACCTGGGCCAGCATCTGTTTGTCCTCTCCACTGTGCTCCTGAGGCCCTTTTGTGATGTCCCAGTTTTTTGTACTCTTTATCAACCTCACTGGTAGCTATTCCTGGCAGGAGTGAGCAAGTGTACACTGGAGCTAGAGAGACACCATACATGATTTGCCATAGCCTCAGTGCCTGAGGCAGGAGGCCTACCAGGGAGGCCCCCAAGTTTCTACAGATGTACTTTGTGCTTCAGCAAACTGTACCACAACTAAGAGGTGCTATCACTTTACAGTTTGAATGCTCCATGGGATTTGCTACACAGGGCATTCTGGTGGTGCATTTGTTCAATTGGTTCATGAGCTTGCTAGATTCTGTGGCTTGGCAAAAGATCTGTTTCTTGGCTTTTTTTGCAGTTTATGGATTAAGTGATAAATATGGAACTGTCTTTTATATTTATAGTAAAGCATCAGAAGCAGATAAAAGTCAGTTTGACTGGGAAAATCTCCTTTTCCAATCAGCTATTCCATTCCATTCCATGCACGCTGTTAGTAGCCAGAGCCAAGAAAGGAAGCTTGGAAGAAGACAGGTGTATTCACACTGTGTGCCCAATACCTCACAGCACACCTGGGTGGCATTCCCTCAGACATCTGTCCACTAAACAAATAAATGAGGACACTTTTTCCTGCCATGCAGCTCAGAATCCACCCTGAAGAAGACAACTAAACAGGCCTGCCAACGCAAGTGACAGATACTTAGATAACAGAAGCAAGGGCACTAAGGGCACTCAGAGAGGAGACAGCTGGGCTGAGGGATCTGCCTTTGGCTCCTCACTGAGGTTCAGCACAGAAATAGACCATTTCAGGTAGGAGCTGCATCTAGTCACTGCTGTGTTTCCACTGCTGAGTAATGCTGGGTGAATAAATGAATGAACGGAGGCCCTTGGAAGACGGTGCCTCGCCTGTAAGGAGTGTTATTAATGTGGAAACTCCACAAAAAACTACTGGGAAGATATTTTGGCAATGTTCTAGATGTCTGTGAGGGGTCTGCACCCCAGATTTCGAAAGAAGGCCCCTCCTAAGGCTCTAGAGCCTTCAGTCCCAGTCTTGCTGTGGGGGGCTCCTGTGTGGACCCTTCTTCTCATTCAGGCCTCATGGGGAGGGACTGGGGGAGTTGTGTGATGTGGTTCCATGTGAAAGACCAGAGGAAAAAGCCCAGCACCATTATCTCATTGCCCTGCCATTGTCACGCAACATGGCAATCATGAACATTCAGCCACAGGGATTCCTTTGGATGTAAAGCCCAGAGCTGCCTGAACCCTATCAGCTTCTGGAGAACCCTAGGTCTAGACCAGAATTTGTACAACCACCTCTAACACCATCTCTTTCCCATCCCATCATTCTTTTTTTTTTTTGAGACAAAGTCTCGAGCTGTCACTCTGGGTAGAGTGCCATGGCATCACAGCTCACAGCAACCTCAAACTCTAGGGCTTAAGCAATTCTCTTGCCTCAGCCTCCCAAGTAGCTAGGACTACAGGTGCCTGCTACAATACCTGGCTATTCTTTGGTTGCAGTTGTCGTTGTTGTTTAGCAGGCCTGGTTTGTCTTTCTCATCATTCTTATCTGGAAATTCAACCAGCTCCCACCTCTTGTCTCCAACTCTGCCCTGCCTGGCCCCCTGCACACACACACACACCCTACAGGGATGGGGGCAGGTTATAGTCAGAGTCTTGATGGAAGAATCAAACTGAACCTACAGGGACAGCCACAGCAAATCAGAGAAATGAAGACATTCAGGGCTTAAAGCAACAAAGAAACGGGCAACTTTTGAACTCCCTAAATTTGAATGAAGAGACAACTACATGTTAGGAGCATAACCTTAGACAACTTACTCAATCTCTCTAAACTTCAATTTCCTCATAAGTGAGCTAGGAATAGTAATATTTACCTATTTCTTAAGGTGGTTGGGGGATTCAATAAGGTAGTCCTTTCCTAACACATATGACATTGCAATTTGTACTCAAGAAATTTTTGAGCAGCTTTCACACTGAGGTCTCAGGAAGAATTCTCACCTGGACTTCTCTAATTCATTAACTCTGCTCATAGGGTTAAGTGGAAGACAACAAAAATTTGGAGGTAAGTTCACCGCCACCTACTGGCAGAAAAGAGTTTGGTCATTAACTTGGCAAGGTCCACTCAACACTAAACACGTGAATGGACATTTCACAATAGGGACTCTGAGGCACTGCACTGCCAGCATCCTCTAGCCCAGTTGTGATCTTTGTTTAAATCAACAAATTGCTTTGCTTTCTCTACATAGGATCCAAGACAGAAGAAAGACTGATCAAGATGCCAAGGTGAAGAAAGACTCCTTCACCTAGTTGACACTGTCGAAGGCTCTTATCCTGGGTGCAGCCATGGCCTTATAAGTAGAACCAAGGTTAAAAGTAGGACTGGATTCAGGGCAGTTTCCTGACTTTCTTCTTTACACAGAAGATTGATCCTTCTCACTCAGTGACTCAACAGCAGATGGGGCACAGCCAAACCATCTGATAAAAATATGATTGAAAGGATTCCTCATTCAAGGTAGTAGATCATACAATATCTAACTCTAATTTTTCATGAAAATCTACAGAAATGACAGATTTGTGCGTGTGTGTGTATATAAATACATATGTGATACATATGGGAATTAATTCATAGAAATTCTAATAACAGAATGGGAAACATTAGAGAACCAAAAGTTATGAAAAATTTCAGAAGCTAGAAGGTAGATGGAGTGAATTAGCAAATAAATAGACTAGAGGGAACCACAGCCCAAGGCTCAGAGGAAGGAACCTGGAAGGAAGCCCACCAGCAAGACAGAGCCAGGATGGAAGAAAAGAAGCAAATTCAGGTGATTCATATAAGAACTATGTGCAGAACTAATGGCCTGTGCTATACTGTACCACCTCGAGTACCTTCATAGAGAATGCAAAATAACATCCCCCAAAGCACCCAGGAGGACACCCAGGAGCTGGGTGTGCAGAGTGAGAAGCAGACCCCAGAACAAATGCCCTGTCATTCCAGCTCAGAGGGGTAGGAGCAAGCCCCCAAGTACAGTCTGACAGCTGATGTGCTCCATCCAGACACAGAGCTACTCTATCAGCTGTTTCTGATAGAAACACAGTTCCTAAATTGATCAAATCCACTCCTTCACTTACAGGTCTGAATGGAAAAGCTGGGTCCGTCTAGCATTTGAGGGAGATGAGCCATACAAATGAGAAGAAGCATGATAAAAAGAACAGCTGACTTTGGAACAAACAAGTGACTCACGTACAAGGACAGAATTATAAAAAAAAAAAACAAACTAATTAAAGGCTTAAGGAAAATCGGACAGTACCTGCATCCATGAACTCAAAAACAGCTTGCTATGAAAAGAAGGCAACAAAATGATAAATAAGAAGTCATTAAAATTCGCTTGGCACCCATAACACAGTGGTTATGGTGCCAGTCACATGCACCAAGACAAGTGGGTTCGAGCATGGCCCAGGCCAGTTAAACAACAATGACAAATGCAACAAGAAAACAGCCAGGTGTTGTGATAGGCACCTGTAGTCCCAGCTACTTGGGAAGCTGAAGCAAGAGAATCACTTAAACTCGAGAGTTTGAGGTTGCTGTGAGCTGTGATGCCACGGCATTCTACCAAGGGTGACATAATGAGACTCTATCTCAAAAAAATAAAAAAAATCATTAAAATTAAAAAACACAATTGCTAAACTTAAAATTCAATAGTACTGATGGGGGAAAGACAAAGTCAAAGAAATCTTTCAGAACATGCAACAAAATGATCAGAGGAAGAAAATATGAAGAGAAAGATTAAGAGATATGGAGGATCAACCCAGACGGACAAATAAGTGACTAGCAGGAGTTATAAAAAGAGGCACAGAGAAATGAGACACCAAAACAAACAAACAAACAAACAAACAAAGAAAACCAATAATCAAAGAAATAAGAGAAGCCAATTTTCCAGAACTGAAGACCATCTGTAATGGAAAGCTGAGATTCCAATGGCCTCTCCTTACATTCCAGCCTATAATTGGCTGTGATGGCTGAGGCTCCATCATCCCCCTGGGACCATAGATAGACCTTAAGAATGACACAGCCTAGATTCTTTACGGCATCCTTGAGCCCCTTCCTAGCTTGAAGTGCCTTCCTCCAGATTAACTTTCATCTAAGGTAAGCCACTGATTTTTTGTTTTTCTTGCAGGTTTTCTGTTATGTAGCATGAACCAGATTTTAACTCTATGAGGTTGAATATAGTAGTCATTAATCATTTGGTTATTTAAGTGCAGATGTCAATTAATTAAAACTAAATTAAATTAAAAATTCAGGTCCTTGGTCACACTGGCCACATTTTAAATTCTCAATTGCCACGTGAAACTAGTGGCTACTACAGTGGACAAAGCAGAAATAGAACCTTTTCATTGTCATGTAACGCTCTATTGGAAAGTACCTCCCTGACTCACACAAGTCCCTTCTCACAAAGATTCCTATGCTCTGGTAAAGAACATGAAAACAATCCAGCCTCTGAAATGCCTGGCAAAGTGTGTACCATCATGAGGTCTGACTGTGGAGAATACAAAGGACTCCTGGAGGGAGGCATCTGTGAAGAACTTTAAAGCTCCCAGGAATGTAGAGAAGCTGTTCTCTGCAGACTGTGCAGCTTTAACAAAACCTGGAAGCTGAAAAGCAACAATCATGTTAGTCTAATTTTATCAATGTGTAGGATGATTGAAGATTAGCTAATATTTTAGAGATTATTGAAGGTAAAGGTGAGACTTTGGTACTCAATAAGACAAACCCTCAGGAGTTACCAGTGGCTTCTGAATAGAGGGAATGACTAGAGAAAAGAAGCAAATTCAGGTGATTCATATAAGAACTATGTGCAACAGGACAGCACTTAAAGCTGGGTGGACACAGGAGGGAGCTGGGAATAGTTTAGATGTCAACACAGAAATCGAAACTCAAAGGTACAAGACACAACCCATTTGTGGCAGAAGGAATTGAGGCACAAGCCATCTCAGCAGCAGACCTACAGGATTTTCCCACTGACTCTAGAGCAATGTCACGGGAGAGAAAGGGTCCAAGATGACTCCTCAGTCCCCTCTAAAAGTGGGAGCCTTGAAGTTCTCTGCTCTTCTAGAGCAGTGGAATAAGCTTGCCAGCAGAGGGAAAGCGGAAGAGCAGCTTTGTGAGGAGAAGTCTGAGGCATCCAGCCACAATTCCCCAAAACACCAAGCGAAATTTGCAGGGCAAGGGGACAGTTAAAGCTGGAGATGACAAATTTGGGAATCATTGGCCTGGAGTTAAAGTCAAAATCACAGAAGTTGATGAGATTGCTAAGAGAAAAAAATCATAAAAGAAAAGGAAAAATTCCAGAGATAGAACATCAGGGCAAGCCCGCTTGTGGGACAGAAAACAGACAATGTTGGAGCAGAAGCAGGTCAGGGTCAGGAAGGAAAATAGTGAAAGCTGAAGGAGGACATCGTAATAGTTTCAAATATTGCAAACGAGCAAAGAGAGTGAAGCCCTAGAACTGCCTTTGAATTGGTGAATGGCAATTGAGTAGGGGCTGAGCATGGAAGCCAGGTTTTCATGGGCACTTTCATCCACCAGTAGAAAGGAAAAGTAGGAAGCAGTGTGGTGGTAAAGGGAAGGGCAGAAAAATAGAGAACCAGCTTAAGGAATTACTGAGCTTTTGCTGGGAAATCCCAGCAAAATGCAGGAGCAGATGTTGTATCTGCTCCTGCATTTATTTCACCCCGGTTTTTGCTCTTAAAGGGGCACCCAAGGGGTCAGGGACTCCTTGTTGTGCATCACATGCAGAGAACCCTCTTACATTCTCCTGGAAACAGTGTCACTGGTAAGAACAAAGCTGAGCCGAGGAAGAATGTAGTCATGTCTTTCCTACAGACGACGTGCAACAGGCTCAATAAAGCTCACCTGGACTCCCAAGTAAAAGGGGAAGGGAGCGTGTCAAAGGAAGGATGGGACAGGCGGACAGCAATTTGTGATCTGAAAGATGTCACAGAAAACAAGCATTAGCATCCAAGCCAGGGGCCAAAACCTGCATAAAATCCCAGTGAGCAGGAAGGAAGAACCAAAGTAATGTAGGAAGATGGTAGCAGTTGTTGACAAAGTAGAGTCTGGGTCTCTTTGTAAAACTGGATAGTTACCAGGGTTAACAGAGATGCTCCTCTTAAAGTGATCTCCATGTCATCTCCATGCTGCTCCATACCCAACCCAGCCTCAACCCTCCCATCCCCCTCAACAACACAAATTCACTACAAAATTAATTTGCAAACACAGATTCTATCTGATCATGCAATGTGTTTACAAAGACAGGAGAGAAAAAGAAAACCTCTCATCTGCTCCCTCATTCCTGTGAAATAAGTGTGAGACAGACCCCTCCCCTTCAAAGCATCTCTCATCTGGAATTTCCATTCATTTCAGTGCTTGTCCTCCCTCCCTCGCACATGCCCTTGGCTCATAGCCGGTTGCTTTGCTGCTAAGCTTCAGCCTTTAATCAAGTGCTCTTCCATCTTACCTTCCTTTTCCTCTGTGATCATTCAAATCCAAGTCACTCTTCAAGAACGTATATGATAAACTCATGTATTAATCTCCTTAAGTCTCTCTAATATGTTTTATCAGTGATTCTCCCTGGGGAAGGAGGGAAGAGCCAAATGCACATATCCCAACCACCTAGCGGCTTTTGCAAACTCACCCTCTCATCCCATAACTTGATGTGGGCCCCACAACCATCTGTGGGTACCACTGCTCTGAAATGGGGTTCCTTATGTTTACCCATATGAATGGGGTTCCTTATGTGTGCCGCATCACTCATTCTTTTTGTGGTTATTGTTATTAAATCATAGCTGTGTACATTAATGCAATAATGGGGTACAATGTGCTGGTTTCATATACAATCTGAAATAGTTTCATCAAACTGGTTAACATAGCCTTCATGGCATTTTCTTAGTTACTGTGTTAAGACATTTATATTATACGTTTGGTAAGTTTCACCTGTACCCTTCATCACTCATTCTTAATCACACAGAGTAACCACACATATGACCCAATGCCCTGCATGTAAACTCCTTGAGGACATGAAGCACACGGCCATACTCTGAGCCTCATGTTGAGCACAGGTATGGTGCCTGTGCTCCACCATTGCCCAATTCACCTCCTTCTAGAGATGTAGCAGGACTGTATTTCTCTAGCCCACTTTGAAGTTAGACCATGTGATTTATTTTGATAAGTGAAATAAAAGGGGAAATAGAATCTCAGTGCAAGTCCATGAGTAACTACAGTGACACTCCCTGCTAATTTGTGTTGAGCATGTGACATGACAGAAAAACAATCATTTGTTAAATTGCAGAAACTTGGGAGCTGTTTGTTTCTACAGGATAACCTTGATTCTGAAAGTGGAACCCGACCAACAGCATCTAGGCACTTGTTACAAATATGAGACTTCAGCTCTCCTGCAGACCCACCGAGTCTGCATCTGCATTTTAACAAGCCCTCCTCATGATTCATGTGGCTATTAAAGTTTGAGAAGCGCTAGCCTCGACTATCCTGACTAGTGCACAAATTGTTGCTTAAGTGGCTGAATTAATACTTCAGTGAGTACATGGACAGCAAGCAATGATAATCCATGGTACATGGTGGCAGAAAAAGAAGCTTGAATGACAGATAATATACATGATGATATGGGGAAATGCTGGAAAACAGAGTCCCAGTAGCGTGTGTTGGTACGGTTGGCTATGTTTAATGAGATACTACTAGAAAGAAAGGCACCAAGGAAAGAATTAATTGCAAGTAATCAGGAATAGAAGAGGCTCAAGACTGTAGGGCAATGATGTAAGGCACTTGATATCTCAGAACTGAATGGTTAAAACTTGATGATAAATTTTTTAAATAAATAAATAGAATTATTGAGTAATACATTTGAAACCATCTTTGAGGGAAAGAAAAAAGATTCAAAAAAAGACACAGAAGGGACTTCAGAGTGAGAAGACAGTTCTTCTCAACACAACAAGTAAAAGATAACTCTGAAAGTTGAATAAATAGGTCAACATAAACTCAGGTTTGGCCATAGGATCAAATCAGGAGGATGCTCTCACCACTGTGACTGAGTGGGTTTAGGAACCTGTTCCAGGGTAAGTCCAATGAGGATGTATGAGTGTTGAATCCAGTGAATCCTTTCTGTTGGACAAAATGGCTCAAGGAAAACATACAAAAGGCATGATTCTCCCTCAAAGCTGATGGATCCAATGTATACATCGTTAGAAGGACGAGAGGACAGGTCATGCAGGCCAAAAAGAGAAATGCAGCATGTCTAAGAAACAGGTCCTGGTCTGCACTGTCCAACACGGCAGCCTCGAGTCTCATGATACCAGTGAGCCTGTCCCCGGCCTTCTTGTTTCGGAGACGGAGTGGCCATGTGCTCTCCCGTTCCACCGTTATTTCTGAGCTTGGGGCAAGGGATCAAATAAGTTGTCCTTTTAGTTTATTTGTCTCCAGAAGTAAAGACTACCTGGGATGTTTTTCAAAATTACTCCCTTGACCCCCAAACTCAAGATATATGACACCCCACCTCCTCCCGCGAACACTGCCAATACAGGCATGGGAGAGCACACGTTACCATATGTGAAGTGGCAGCCCTCATCTTCCAATACGCATGGAGTTTGTGCCTCCCAGTTTTCCAACAGTTAGTAGTCTGTAGCATCTTGAACTGTAAACATTGTTCCCACCTTTCTTGAAATAGTCATATCTTAAAATAGTTCAGGTACTATATGCTATTTGATGGCAGACGTGGCCACTGCATCTTGCAGAGCATGGGATAGATGATATCCCCAAAGTACTTACTTGTGTACTAAGACAGACTTGTGTATAAGTGTACTAAGTGTACTAAGACTTGCCTAGTGTATAAAGTCGACTGTGTGATTTTATTTTATTTGCTGGAGTTGCATCATTTTGACCTAAGAAATGGCTGCGCTACAGGGAATAGATTATTGTCATCATAATTCACCAACGAACAGACCTTTTCAAGTTGCAGTATCTGCTGACAAACTGGCAGAAAGGCCAAAAAACGCTCTGAATATCACACATCAGAATGACCAGTTCATACGGGTGGTCCGGTCTTTTTATTAACCCTTTCTTTGAACACATACTTTTACACCAAATAAAGTTCCTAAGGGAGGAGATAGTTAATATATAATGCCATACAATATTTGACAGTTATACGTATCTTGGGGGTGGGGACTTTGTATTGGGTGCCAGGAGTTGGCTCGTTTACAGATGTTTACTGAATCACTACATACATGTGTTCTTTCCACATAAAAACACATCTGAATATTTGGGGTATTTCTGCACTACTTATGTAGAGACTAAAAGACATTTGGGCATTTCCTTAAAGATCCTTGTATAGAAGATCAGACCCTGTAGTAAGTCGTGAAGCACCAGAGCAGAGAATTAGCCTGATGAGAAGTGGGTTCCCAGGTGGAGTCAGAGAAAAGCACAGGGTGGGAGTTTTACTCCATACACAGGACTGGAACTCCAGTTACCCCCTTAGTAGACTTTCCTATTAAGCAGAAGGGTAAATGCACATTTGCTTTGCAATAATAAACAATAACTGAGTGCCTACTCCACACCCAAAATGCTGTGGTAACAGGGCACAGAGATGAGAGTGCAGAGAGACTTCCATAGATCCCACATTCCCTGGGAGACATCCCCAGGGAACACTGCACTGGGATTTCCTGTGATAATTACATACAGATCACTTTCTGCCCATTCACGGATATACACACAGATTTGCAATGAAAAAGAATGGAAACCATTTTTAGGGATGGCTGCCCCTTCAAAACTCAGTTGCCAGCCACCTGCTAATTTGACAATTTTCAAAAGATCTGGAAGTCTTACATTGTTTCCTACTAATGTCAGCACTGTTTTCTTCCAGCCTCTGCATTGCCAGGGGTAGGGGTCATGTCTACAAGTTATTTATGTGACTACACCATGAAGTCTCTTGGCCCTGCCACGCCTCTAGGGGAAGAGTCCGTCTTCTGCACCAACAGCTCATTGTTCTGTTACCCAAAGGCCCTCTGTCTTAATTAACATTTTCTTTTTTTCTGTTAGGAGCAGTCTATATATGAATGTCCAAAACAAAAGAAAAAATATCAAAATATTATTAAAAGAACAGACCATGAGAGCTGTAGAAACCAAGCTCTGAACATCTGATTGGGCCCACACAGTCTCTCTGGGGTTAAGCAGACCTCCCAGTGTCCAGGCCACTGCCCTGACCCCTGGTCCCTGTGTCCACCCCTAGTATTACCCCATCTCAGTAGTTTCTTTAAAATAAAAAGCAACTCTTAGAGGACTTTACAAATTTACGAAGAAGTTCTCGCATTTTCTTATGCAGTTCTCACAACCATCCTGTGAGGTCAGCACAGATGCAGAACCTAAAGCGAGGTGAGTAAGGGTGCACAACAGTGAGCAGCAGAATTAGGACCTGAGTGCAGATTTTCTCTCTACATGGTAGGTTGGATGGGCTTCCTGCATAATAAGCTGGGCTCCTGGCCTTCCTCTGCTGGCTGCTGGAATCAGACTGAGATGCTGCCAAGTGACAGGGTCTTAGACTGCAGGGCACACCCAGTGTGAGAAGGAAGCAAGCCTGGAGGTGGAGATGGGCCACCTGCAGCACAGGGGCACCGTTAGCCCTAAAACACCCTTTTGGGAGCTCTGGAGTGGGTACAAATAACACGGTAAGAGCTCAGAGATAGTCAGAAGACAGCGGCAAGGTTACATCACAAAGTTTCCAGTCCGGGCAAGTGTAAAGCTGTGACTGACAGAAGCATAATTAAGAAAATTCCACCCTTGGGCAATTAGGATAGAAGATGCAAACCAAATCAGGAAAGGAGAGCTGCGGAGACACCCCAGAACAAATAGGAAATTTCAGATGGAAAGAATTTGGTCTTGCCATCCCTCCCTGAAAGGCAGGCGTAACTCATAGGTGCACCAACACAGTTATGACTCTGCTTCTGGGAAGACAACGCAACCACAGCTGATGTGGGTACTCAGTTTTCCTTCCTCTGCTTGGACCCACATTCAGAGATGCTGGTACCCCCGCCCCAGTACATGTTTGCTAGATAGAGGACGAGTGGGACCCCCAGAAACGGGTGGGAGCGGAAGAAACAGGAGGATGAGGAAAGGACAGTAAGGCATTGTCACAAGCCATTCCCAGAATGGATTAGCAGCATGTGTGAGTTTCACACAACCAGCTCCAGGAGCTGGACATAGTCTGAGGCCCAAGTCTGCGCTGGGGGAGAGGAAAAGGGCATGAGGCTTCCCACGCCTAGTGACCTTGCCGACTAGCAGCTGTGGCTGTATGACTTCGTCACGGGTACACGGCGAAGGAGAAAAGGGCAGGGAGAGGAGCGTTCTGTGTTTTTACCTGCCTGAGAGCCTGCAGGCCGACCTGAGGCCGTGGCAGCAGATCATCTCTTTAAACGTCTTCCGCATCTCCCGGCTGCGGAAGGCGTATATCAGGGGATCCATCACAGAATTACACATGATGAGTATCAGGTACATGTTGAAGTGGGACATAAAGCAAGAGCAGTAGAGATTCTGCGGGCACGAGATCATCAGGGTGAGGTGGAGGAAGAACGGGGCCCAGCACACGACGAACACACCGAGCAGCATGGCCAGGGTGACGGCGCCCGCCAGGCTCGTCCTCTGCCGCTCCAAGCCGTGTCCAGGCAGAGCTGCGATCTGCTTGACGTGGGTCCGGGCCAGGAGGAACATGTGGATGTACAGAGACAGCATGAGGAACAGCATGGTGAAGAACATGGCGATGAGGCAAATGATGACATAAGTGGACTCGTAGTAAATGATGAACGTGGTGCCGCAGCCGGTGCAGAAGGTCCAGATGCCCGCGATGATCACCCCGGACCTCCTGGCGGTCATGATGTGGTGGTAGCGCAGTGCGTAGAAGATGGTGACGTACCTGTCCACCGCGATGGCCAGCAGACTGCACATGGACGCCACCACGGAAATGCAGATCATGGCGTCAAACATGTTGTCGATGTGACGCACAAAGGCGTCGGCTATCACCAGGTGCTGGTTGTTTATTAAGTAGATGGTGATGGTCTCCCAGGCGTTGGACATGCTCACCAGCAGGTCAGCCACTGCAAGGCTACACACGAAGAAATACATGGGACAGTGCAAGTTCCTGTTCTTCACGACGGCGCCTATGACCAAGATGTTCTCCAAGAGGCTGATAAGACCCAGAGTCAAAAACACCTCCACAGCCATGCCCATATATTCGCACGGTGAAGACTTGTTTTTGACACTTGGGTCTGAAAGGTTGCCCTCTGTAGCAGTCAGGTTGAGGTCCAAGAAATGCAAGTGAAATGAGGAATTCATTGCTGGAGAAAAATGCTCTTCTTGTTGGCACAAATGTACTGTAAAACAGGTTTTTAATTCATGATCAAGAGAGGTTAACAGTCTACCAAACAACTACAACAGCATGCCCAAAGCAAAGACAACCCCCAAAAAGAGGTGCATCAGAGGACATGGCTGGCTCTGTTCTGGCTTGCAATGCCTGTTCCCTGGAATACTGTCCTCCTGACACACAGGCTAAGAATTCTTCCCCGCCTCTGGTGCTCCCCTTGCCTTATTCTCTTTCACATATGCCTTAATAGAGTGATGTTCATCTCCGTGTGCCCAGGACAGTTCCACTCTTTATGCCCGTTGCACCCAAGTTCACTCTCAAAAGTGCCCCCAGTTCATAATCTACAAGATCCCAGCCAGTCAACATTCCTAAAGCTACCACACTTCATTTTCCTAAAGTGAGCTCCAATTTCTGAGGAAGATGCAGACCCCTGTTCCTTTAAGAGAGACAGGTGCATTCAGAACATTTGTCCTGGCACTTAGCAAACCACCAGGAACCAGCCTCCATAGCTGTCCCTAAGGCCATAACCAAGGCAGTCTGCTACCTTGAGCATATCACATGCAAAAAGGAACCGTCTTCAACATGCAAGCTCAGGCATGCTAAAACTGAGGAAAACAGAATGCTGTTTTTCCCTAATAAATATTTTCCCCTGACTTATACCTTATTTTAAATGCCATGAAGTCTGATTAATAGATGCTTTTATAAGTTCCACCGTGAGCACAGTATGAAGAAATACGTGATTTAAATGTACTAAATACTAAGCCAGGCACTTCACTTCTTTGTTGCCCAATTTCTCTCTTCTGATTTATTTTCAAAAATCCCTTCACCCTCAAACTCCCAGCGCAGCTGGCGAAAGTTAGAACTGGTGTCATCCTTCTAATCATCAATATTGGTAATCATAAGAATTTATGGAACCGTAATCTTTTGGTGTATACTGATGTCCATCCAGTCCCATCTCAGAGATATCAACCAATTATATATTAAACGCTATATCAAGCTGTTTTAAAATTCACTGGACAAGCTAACTGCCACCACCCTCTCTTACTCTTGTAGGGTAAGCATGATTTTGCATTTGTGTCCAGGCTATTTCGAGGAAATGAAAAGTTGTGGCTAGTTACCGGCGCTCCTCCTGGACTCTTCTCCCGCACAGGGCGCGTCCGACCCGGGGCAGCGCTCCACCCGGGAGGGCACTGGCACACACCGGCTCCGACGGCAGCGCGGGCTCAGTCTACCGCCCAGGCAGCCGCCCTCCAGCCACAGCAGCTGTGGCCCGGCGCGGCCCCAGGTTGTCTGCCAGAGCGGGCCCCGCCCCTGACCCGTCCCCAGCTCCCGCCCCGACCCAACCTCACCCTATCCTGCCCGGCGCTGCCTGCCCGCGCCCCGCCTCCGACCCCGCCCCGCACCAACCCTAAACCCTCACCCTATCCCGCCCGGCGCTGCCCGCCAGCGCCCCGCCCCCGACCCGGCCCCGCCCCGCCCCTCACCCTATCCCTGCGCTGCCCGCCCGCGCCCCGCCCCGCGCTCCTCCCATAACTGCTCCCTCAGCCCTGCGGGCCCAGCGTGGATCCTCTGCAGCCCCAGGCGGTCCTGCGGTGCAGTTCGCGGGCCCCATCCCCGCCTCACCTATGAGAGAGAACAGCGGTCTTCTCCTGTGTGCGAAAACTTCCCCCAAAGTGCTTCTGAGTGTTTTTGTCTTTGTTTTCTCTCTTTCCTAGCTGGTTGCTCTTCATTCCTTTTTCTTTTCTTTTCTTCCTCTTGCGCACTGTTTAAAACGCTGAGCTCGAAGACCACTCTGCGGCTCCGTCTCCCCGCAGAGCCCAAGCCTGGGAGCCGTCAGCTGTGGCTCCGCCGCGCCCCTGGCCCCAGGCTCTAGCTCCTCCTTCAGGACCGAACCTGCTGCTCCAGGCTCTGTAAACCACATCGGGCTTTTAGAGAAGAGAATTTCCTCTGGCCAAAAATCCTGCCTTTGACAATAGTTTCTGGACTTTCCATTTCTCTGACGCTGAAAACACCGGTCTTCAAGCCCCAGAAGGATCTTCCCGGACAGCACTGTAAGTGGTTGCAAGCAACAGCTGCATGGCCCGGCAGGGCGCAGGGGGCTGCTTCACTGAGACCTTATTTGTGAGTTGCATGTGATCAGACAACGACGTTCCCAGCAATGTGAGCACAGGAGATGGAGACCTGGGTGGTCCAATGCCACTGGGAGTCCCAGTGCCCTGTTGGGATTCTAGGCGGGGATTCCTTATGTTGACACAGGCACTGGGGATGTGTATGAGGAAGGAAACAGCTGCCAGCAAGCACCTGTAGATTTAGGGCATTCCCCCCCATGATCTTATACCCAAGATCAGAGAGAGTTCTTCAAAAGATCCTGGTTTCCCAATAAAGTGCTAAAAGTGGAGGTTCGTGTTCAAGATGATCTTGTGGACTGTGGCGTGGCCACCTCCCATGCTGGGCAGGTGGCGTATATCTTAGAGCCCTGTGTGTAGGGCTACACTAACTTTTGTACATGAATTCCTTTCCTTAGTCTTTACAAAGCCTAGGAAATGAGTTTTATTATCATCCCCATCTCCCAAAGAAGGGTACCATTGCCAAGAGAGGTCGTGCAGTAAACCCACACTCCCGACGCTGCACAGCAGTGGCACTGGGACTTGAACCCTGGCAGCCTGGCCCTCTAAGCACTCTGGTGGCCACTGGGCATTATTTTTTTAAAAGGTCGCTAGATGTTATTTGAAGTTCTCTTGTCTTGCACAATTAACATCTTCATTAGGTTTTGTTATTTAGGTTACTTGACTTGGTTAAATAAGCTAGGGAGAGATTTCAATTATTTTTCTATTCTGAAACAGTTTAAGTGGGATAGGAATTATCTGTTTCTTGCAGAAAAATGATTGAATCAGGGTCAAGGGAAGTAAGAAAATGTAGACTGACCTCTTCAACTGTTTCTATCATTGGACACTTCTGTCTCCTGAATGGCATTCTAATAACAATGCTTAATGCACAGTAACAATGCCGTCTATGAACCAGGGAGTTCCACCTGAAACATTCCTTTCTAGTGAAACAAAAGTTGGTGTTTTATTTCTTGAGCAATGACAACAGAGATACTGCGTATCACCAATTCAATGCACAGAGAAGACATGTGGAGTCATATCTATGAAGCTGCTGCTTCTTCTTTTTTTTTTTTTTCTTAAAGACAGTCTCATTCTGTCACCCTGGGTAAAGTGCCATGGCATCACCATAGCTCACAGCACCAACCCTGCCATCTGGTGTCCAGATAGATTTCACCCTCTATGAAGCTTCTGAGAGGTTCGATTTTCTGAGAAGCACACTCTGAGAGGGTCCTCCTGGCAGGATGCCATGAGAAGTCCCTGGGGTCAAAACCTGTGGAAGGTGGGGCAGGAGGGAAGAAGAAGAAACAGAAGGGCCAGCAGGCCCCACAGCCCCAGCCCTCATATCCCACTTGGCTCTGTCACCAGCAGCAAGCTGCCTTTGGGACAGTGTGAAATCTTCCAGGACAGGCCAAGCTGACCACCTCTGCAGTTGTGAAGCAAATCTCCCCAGGAAGGTATCTGGGTGGCTCTCATGGCATCAGCAAATTCTCACAGAATATCACCTATGTGGCAAGACCCATGTTAAATGGGGGAACTGAGAGTTCTGGTGCAGAGACAAAGTTCCCCTGGATGGAACAGTGAGAGAGCAGGACACAATTCCAAAATGTTAGATACAATTATATTAAAACTCCAAAGAGTACAAAGCACTTTCCCATATTAGCTTATTTGTCCCACAGCAGCTCTGGGAGATATTGCAATTATTGCCATTTTCATAGATGCAGACTTTGAGGCTCAGCAGAGCCGATTGGAGTTTCTGACCCTTGCCTGATAAGTGATGACACCTGCTACTGAATCTAATCTTCCCGTCCCAAAGCCCCTGTTTAAGGATACACGCCTGATCATATCCATGTGACCACTAGCCAATGGAGTCCTAAATATGTACCATGTTTCCTATCTTATTTATAAAAAGAAAAAATGGGATGAACACTTTTTGAGAGCCAGAAATACCCAATACTGTGATCTGCATGTCCATATTTTCTGTGAATTCTCCCAGCAACTGTACAAAGTCAATATTCTCCCCACCATTTTACCAATGAGGAGACTGAGGGTCAGAGTAGTCATATGACTTCTCAGCTGGTGATGAGAGCAGGAGCAGGATCTGAATCCACGCCACTAGGCAATGTCTGTGCTGAATCCAGAATACAGGAAGTCAAATCTTGTGGCTTGGTCCCACTGCCACAAAAGAGGAAATGTGAGTGCTCCAGGATCCCAAAGATAGGCTACAGAGGAATAGAGGGAGAGGGAGAGGCAAAGAGGGTGAGAGTTGAACAACTAAATAAGCAAGCAAGGGGGCACATGGATGAAGCATGAGATGGGAAACTGAGGACTGAATGGTGAAATGAAGGTTGCCAGGTGGGAGAGGTGCAGGAGCATTCAGCCAGGGTGAGGAGGTGAAGGGAGCAGACCTCTTTGAGAAGGGAGAGAATGCCAGCAACAGAGCAGGGGTAACTGAGGAGGGAGGCAGGGAGGGCATGTGATGCTCTGCAGGTCACCCAAAGGTTCTGAGTCTAGTTTAGGAGCTATGGAGCACCTTGCACAGTTTTAAGCAGGAAGGTAACAGGTTCAGATTTGTAGCTTTAGAAGATCAGTCCAGCCATGGTGAGGAGATAGCATTGAAGAACTCAAAAGTGAGGAAGGCTGTAAGCCAATGGCAACCCCCCTGAATTCTCAGCCAAGTCCACTTGAGAATACAGGTGTGGAAGCTTGTGATGATAATATGTTTGACAAGTGCTATCATACAGGAGGTGTAGAGCTGAGGGGGGAGCTCCAGGGCACCAGGGAAGATGATAGAGTAGGTGAGGATCTTTGGGTGGGAGGAAAAAGGAAAGGCATTTGAAGGAAGGAACAGCTCGTGCCAAGTACAGAGATAAGAGAGGTGTCATGGGGTGGGGGAAGACTCTTCTAGAATGTGTGTTTCCATGTCAGGGGAGTCCTATAACATTTTAACTAGGATGATAACCTTAAAATATTGGTAAGTTAGGTGGGTCATTCCAACAACAGTGTGGAGAACAGTACAGGAAAAGTCAAGGAAAGGAAATTATATGAGAGCCTGGACCAAAGAGTGACAATAGAAATGGAAAAGAGAAAAGAGATCCAAAAAATATTGAGGGGGACCTCATTCAATTTCCCCAAGGTCATATACCACTAAGAATAGTTTTCCTAACTGGCAATGTCCTATAAACATTCCACTAAACCATAATGATTCTTTTATGTAGATTTTATAAGATCCAAACATAGAAAATTCAGAAATGTAATATCCAAAAGCCAACTGAATATTTAGATGCAATTTGGTTTTAATCTCCCAATTAATATTTACTGATTCACAGTCTTCAACATCGTAAGCATCAATATAAAACATCAAATGAAAACTAGACCACTTTTACAAACTAATTATTAATACCTTATAATATACCATGTAAATAAACATGGAAAAGCCCAAAGTTTTCTAAAAACCATCTTCGCACTACTTAAGCCTGTGCATGGCCTCTAGGGAGCTGGCTTAGGGACTGTTGCTGGGGCCTGAGGGCCCATGCCTGCATCCTCTGCTGGCAGATGTGCAATCTCTAGTGGCTGTTTGACAGCCAAGGTAGTCCTCACCACAGGGAGTGGTAGGATATACACACCCATTGAGAATATGTAAGCTATTGATCCCTCTCCCCCAAAACAATGCTACTAAAAAATGTACCCACAATATTGCTGAAAATTTGTAAGTAAGGAGGTTGATGAAGGGACAACTCCACATACAAGAACTTGAAAAAACACCACGTTAATACAGACCATTCCCCATTCACCATGGGGCAGGATGGGTAATCTATCCATTGGCCACAGAATATCTATTTAAATGGCACTTAATTTGCAGGTGGATAAAAGTGTCACTGGAAATAAAACCAAATTTCAAAGAGACTCAATTTGCCTCAATTCTTGGAAGCAATAGAACATTTTTTCAGCAATAAAAATGCATTTTATTTTGGCAAATACCTGATTTCCTTCCAAACAGTTCTGAAATTACTTTACCATAAAATAGTTCTAGAAATTTTTTTTAATAAAAGTAAATTTAATTTTCAGTGTGAAAATCATCTTAGAAGTCCCATTTAGATTCCTATATTCACTGCTTGCTATGATATATTTAAAGTTAAAACTTGTTTAAACTCTGATGTAGTTTTTATTTATATTCAATATATACTACTTTTAAAAACATCTAGCAGCAATGTACTATTTTCTCTTTAAAAACAATGATTTTTTTCAATGATTCTAAAATGTTTCTTAAACTGTACATAGTGTGTAATCCAATTCAATGCTCATCAACAATGTAACCTGCATAAGGACCACACATATTTTAAAATTAGAAGGAGAAACACAAAAGATTATATTGCCAAAATTAAAAGATGAAAAGCAGGGAAGGGAGCAAGATGGCAGACCAGAAGGATCATTCAGCTGAACTTTACTAGTATAACTGGTGGAAAAGAGAGAACTCAGACACACCTGGTTCAGAGACCTTACCCAGAGTCCTAGCTCTGGGAGCACAGTGAGGTGGTGGTGAGCTGGATACAGTGTGTGATCCAGAGTGGTGGAAATCTAACTCACTGGGCAAGTGACACCCATGGAGGTCCGGGATGGGAGGAAGCCTTCGGGAGTTTTCAGTTTTGGGGGGAAGCTTCACATTGAGTGGAAAGCTTGGAAGAGTAGGCAGACTCCAACAATATACAGCAACCAGATTTGAATACAGCTTGGTGTGGATTTGCCATCTGTTTGGTGGCTGCTGAGGCAGCCATTCTGGGAAGGTTTTGGCTGCCAGGGGGCTGCCATTGTGGGAAGGTCTTAGCAGGGGCCTAAAGCAGGGCCACCTTAATTCTGCCTGCTGGGATTAGAACTTCACTCTTGGGACATGGCTGAGGGACTCCCGCACCCTATGGGAACTGGAGTCAGGGGGAACTGTGAGACCTGCCCCTGAAGGATTCTGAAGAGCTTTCAGATTCTAATCCAAAAGGGTCTGAATGCTGAGGAAACAATTGCTTTCACTGAGGGCAACTAAGTTAGGAATAAGGACCATAGAGGTTTCCGGCTGTGTTCTCCTTTGCTTAAAAAACCACAGCACCACCTCATGTCCCAGTGACATATTGTAACATATATATTCCTATTAAATTGGTCCCATCCACTGTGTGTATGTGTATACACACACACACACATAATTATTTTTAGTAATTTTTTTTATTTTTGTTTCTTTCACTTATTTTCTGTGTTGCTAAGGTTGCTGCTGTTTTTGGATATTTGAGCTTTCTTTGTTTTGTTGAGTTCTGTTTTGTTTTTGCTAATTTGTTTGGTTGTTTCTATTCTTAACTTCCATTTTAACTTTCATCAAGAGCAAGGATTCCTGTATTTCTGGTCACAGCAGAGGAAGAGTTTGGCTTTGCTCAGGCTGGTAAGAAGGTCCTGATTTCAAGGAACCCACTCAGGTCCAGCCCCTGAAAAATGTTTGAATTACAGGCATGGCCTTAACACCATGCTGATCAATACTATTTCTTCTATCACTCTCATTCTCTCTTCCTGTCCTCATTCTCTCCTGTTCTTCAATTCTTTTCTTTCATCTTTTCCCCTTTATTTGCTTTTTCTCTTTCCTTTTTTTTCCTTCTTTTTAAATTTCCTCTTGTTTCTCCCTACTTGTGCATTACACTTCTCTTCCTTTTGGCCTTATACCAAGAGGCCACTTCAAGACCTAAGCTCTGAGACAAGATTATTTGAAGCAAAGGAGGAAGCAAGAATAAAAGGTGGATAAGGAGGTGAACAAAAGAAAAAACACTTGAGGCGGAACCAACAGAAACATTTGGGCAACATGAAAAACCAGAACAGACCAATTCCACCAAGGGACCATGAGGCAGCTACTACAGAAAACTCCACCTGTAAAGAATTAATGGATTTGACAAAGGGAAATGTAGAAATGGATGATAGGCTTGGTGTCCGTAGTTCAGTTCAGTGGTTAGGGCACTGGCCATATGCACCAGGGCTGGTGGGTTTGAACTCATTCTGGGTCTGCTAAAAAACAATGACAACAACAACAATAAAATAGCTGAGCATTGTAGCAGGCACCTGTGGTCCCAGCTACTTGGGAGCCTGAGGCAAAAGAATTGCTTAAGCCCAAGAGTTTGAGGTTGCTGTGAACTGTGATGCTGCAGCACTCTACCAAGGGTGATGTAGTGAGACTCTATCTCAAAAATATGTATATATGGATGATAGACAATAAAAGGAATGGATGAGAAAATGGAAAGATACAACCAAAAGTCAAATGAGAGATATGTAGAATATAGAAAGGATATGGCAGAGCTTAAGGAAATGAAGGAGATAATCAAGGAATGTAAAGATGCAGTAGAAAGTATCAAAAATACATTAGGAGAAAGGCAGTCAAAGAGGCAGAAAGAAAGAGAGAGAAAGCAGAAAAGTCACTTAGAGAATGACAAGACTCAAATGAAAGGTTCAAACATACAAATAATAGGGATCCCCAAAGGGGAAAAAGATTGTCCCAAAGGAATGGAAGTCCTACTGGAGACTATCATAAATGAAAACTTCCCAAGTTTTACTAAAGACCCTGACACATTCCTTTCAGATGGATATTGAACCCCAGGTCATCTCAACTCAAACAGAGCTTCTCCAAGACACATTGTAATGAACCTGTCCAAAGTCAAGATGAAAGAAACAGTTCTGTGGCTTTGTGTGGGTTTGGTCATTTTAACTGAAGAGAAGATTATGATAAGTAGATTTTGAACAACTTACAACACAAAGTTTGAATTTCTGCTTTAAAGATTAAAAGAAGTTTTTCCTAGAAGTGAAAACATTGATAACTGCCTAGCTAAAAAGTTCAGTGATTTTTACTTTTAGGGTATTGGTCTACTTCATCCACCGAGACAGTAAAATCTAAATCAAATACTAGGATTTTATAAATTAATTGATGCTAATTTATTTATTTGTTTATTTATTTAGTTATTTTTGAGACAAAGCCTCACTCTGTTGCCCTAGGCTACATTGCCTTGGTATGAGCCTAGCTTACAGCAATTTCAAACTCCTGGGTTCAAGTGATCCTCCTACCTCAGCCTCCCAAGTAGCTGGAAATACAGGTACCCACCACAACACTGGGTTAATTTTTCTATTTTTAGTAGAGATGCAGGTCTCACTTTTGCTCAGGCTTGTCTCATACTCAGGTCTTGAGCTCAGGCTCAAGGGATCCTCCTGCCTCAGCTTTCCCAAGTGGTAGGATTACAAGCATGAGCCTCCACACCCAGCCTGGGGCTGTTTTAATCCAGAGTATGGTATCCAACTACTGACCTGCCCAAGTGATTCTTACAACCCTAAAGAAAATGTTTAGGGGCAGCACCTGTGGCTCAGTGGGCAGGGCGCTGGCCTCTTATGCCGAGGGTGGCAGGTTCAAACCCAACCCCAGCTAAACTGCAACAAAAATCGTCGGGCATTATGGCAGGTGTGTGTAGTCCCAGCTACTCGGGAGGCTGAGGCAAGAGAATCACCTAAGCCCAGGAGTTGGAGGTTGCTGTGGGCTGTGTGACACCATGGCACTCTGCCAAGAACAATAAGGTGAAACTCTGTCTCTACAAAAAAAAGAAAAGAAAGAAAATGTTTAAATATAGACAGTGAACCGCATGTTCTAGTTATCTATTAATATATTGGTGGTCAAACCCTGATGCCCAAAAGATGATCTACCTTCTTTTAACATCTCAGATAACCATCTATATGTTTCAGAGTTATTATCTGGCCCTAATGTGTTTGCCAAACACATAAATAATTAAATATCCAAAACTATTGCATCAACAGAAAATGTGACAGATTTACAGTTGGGGTTTTTCCTTTGGTTACTCAAAGGAAAAAGCTGTGCCCCAGTGCTAGGGATTGCAGGGAAATTCAGTTTCACCTGGAGAGCTCTCAGAACCGAAATGAAAGAACTTCAGTAATAACAACAGCTAACACTTACCAGTGCTTACTGTGTAACAGCAGGCTACATGCTTGTCATAGATTACCCCCATTTCGTCCTCATAACAGTTCTACAAAGTATGAAATATTATTAACCTCATTCTATGGGGCAAGAAACTGAAGCTCACAAAAATTAAGTGACTTGCTGAGGTCCTACAGCCAAGAGGTGGCAGGGCCAGGACTCAAACTAGTGTCAGGATAAGTGTCATTCCAGGCAGAGAGGCCTACACAAGCTCACCGCAGCACCACCACTGTACCTCTGTGAGCTCTCAGCACTCAGTTCCACTGGGTAACAGGCAGAGTATTAACCCCAACACGGTGAGCCCTGGGCATGTCCCCACAGAACAGTGTGGGTCTGGACTTCCACCAGGCCTCTCTGCCGGAGGAGGCTCTACTTCCTGGCCTCACTAACCTGCCCCTGTTTCTTTCATCTCTTTCTTCCAAGTAAGATGCCAAAAGCTCCTTAAATAGGATCGGGGGTTGGAGAAAGGGAGAATTATTCCCAGAGTAGTACTCAGACAGCTGACTTGATGATCAGGGCACCCACTGGCAGAGTAACAGCACGAGAAACATCCAGACCTGTGTCAGCATCCAGCTCTGCCAAGGAAATCCACTCCAGAGCCAAACCGGAAGAGCTAAGAGGGTCAAAAGTGGGCCCATGAAAAATGCATGCTGCATACACCGAGGCAGTTTCTTTCTTTTTTTTTTTTTTTGAGACATAGTCTCACTATGTCACCCTGGGTAGAGTGCTGTGGTGTCACAGCTCGCAGCAACCTCAAACTCTTTGGGCTTAAGTGATTCTCTTTCCTCAGCCTCCCAAATAGCTGGACCTACAGGTGCCCACCACAATGCCCAGCTATTTTTTGGTTGTAGTTGTCGTTGCTTGGCAGGCCCAGGCTGGATTTGAACCTGCCAGCTTTCAAAGTGTATGTGGCTAGTGCCCTAGCCGCTAAGCTACAGGCGCCGAGCCCAGAGGAAGCTTTTTAATAGCATGAACAGTTGAAGTGCACAGCTCTGCTGGTATTAAGGATTTTTCTAGTCTGACTTAAATAAATATTACTTTACCTAAAATATAAATGCTCTCCCAAAGGCATAATTTTACTTTTATTTGGGGTTTGTTTCATTTTGTTTTTGAAGGTTGAAAGGATGAAAGAATTGGTTATTTAAGAACCAAAACTGGAAAAGAGACCCACCAGCTTTCCTTCTTCTTGGGAGCTGTCTGCGACAGCAGAAGGCAACAGTTTTCATGAAGCCATCGTGATCCCCTCGAACTACATAATGTCAGAGCCAACAGTTACCTTAGATTCTAAGGCTTTGAAGGTTTCTCTGCCAAATGCTTTATTTTCCAAATGAGCACAGTTGGATACACTTTTCCAAAGCCACTTAGCTAATTAGAGAAGAGCCTTTCAGACCAGATGAATTCAATGTGTTGGCTCACATAACTTTCCTGAGCTCAAGTAAACTCTCCTGAGTGCTTCTCTAAGCACCACTATGACAACGAACCCATCATTCTTAAATAAATTGTTAACATGATTGCTGTGGAGGGATGGCATTCATCCAAGAAAGAACTGCTGATCGGCCCCCAGGAGGTCAGACCAAGCCCACAAGGAAGCTCACACTCCTGCCTCAATGAATCCATCACACCAGAACTCAGAACCTGATGCAAAGACCTGAATCTGCTATACCCTGCCTGTGGCAGTTTTAGTGTGACATCACTGATGGTGTCTGCTGAAATCATATGCACAGTATCTCAAGCTTTATTTACTAATATGTCTAGAAAATTGAAGAGCCAGTTAAATAATCATTCATTATAATTAGCAAATTTGTATTTGCATTGCCCTTACAGCCCACCTAAAAACCATAGACTCAGAGAGTCTCCTCATTGGAAGGAACCTGGGTGGCCATTGTAGTCCAACTATTTCACTCAAAGGTTCCCTGGGAGATTGAGTTTTTATTACATTTTCAAATAGCAGAATTTTTGGTGGTACATACACAAAAGGCTCGAACAACTCAAGATAACCCCAAACAAATCAGCAATAATTATGCTGTTACATGCATAATATTGTCCACAGAACAAATCTATCATCTCCCTTTTGCTAGGTCATCCTTCAGCAGATGTGCCACTATTTGACTAAAACTCATTTCTGCTTAACCCCATCTTGTTCCAACAAATGCACAAGCCCTCCTTGACAAGAGCTGGAAATGACGCCACTCTCAACAAGACTTCCTGACTCTGTCATTTCCCATAACCAGCTCAGCTCAAATTCCTTGACAGACACTACATAAAAGTATCTCTCTCACTGGAGCAATAGAAATTAATTCATGCATGAGTTAAGTTAGGCAATCATTCTGTGAGAGATCTTATGCTGAAGAACTGTGCTGAACCACTACTGGAAGGTTCCTTGTCTCCCTGTAGAAAAAGCCATTCCTTACTGCCTGAGAATTTCACCTAAAATGCGAGAGAACCAGGAACTCCCAAGGCACCCCCACAATCTCCCACTGATACACAGGGTAGCAAGACCCAGTATCACGTAGTCCAGTAGCTCTCAACCTCCCTAAAGCCGCGACCCTTTAATACAGTTCCTCATGTTGTGGTGACCCCCAACCATAAAATTATTTTCATTGCTACTTCATAACTGTAATTCTGCTACTGTTATGAATTGTAACGTAAATATCTGACATGCAGGATGTATTTAGGCGACCCCTGTGACAGGGTCATTTGACCCCCAAAGGGGTCGTGACCCACAGGTTGAGAACCGCTAATGTAGTCGGTGCTCCTCACCTCCAGCATCTGCAGGCAGGAAATTACCACCAAGGACAAGTGTGACCTATAACAATGTGTAGGCCAGAAGTGACCTCATTAAATAAAGAAAGGTCATACCATTTAACACTTAAGAAAACTGAAAAAGAACCGAAACATTGAGAACACGGCTAAGAAAGTTAGAAAGTGAAAAAGATACACAAGATAAGCAAAGCAATACAAATAATAAATGTTGTAACAAAATGTTTCAGATCTCTGAACAACTGGAATGCTTCATACAAAACCCTTAGAGTTAACTACAAGGTGGCCATTTTTCTTTTCATTACACTTTTTCTTTTCAGGCCAGGGTTGTTCACTCTGTCACTGTGGCTAGAGTACAGCAGAGTCATCATAGCTCACTGCAATCCCAAACTCCTGGACTCAAGGGATGCTCCTACCTCAGTCTCCTGAATAGCTGGGACTACAGCCATGAAGCCTGGCCAACTTCATGTAAAATCAGCTTTCCCGCCATTGCTAACTTCTTAACAATCTTATAAAATACCAAGTGAAAGAAACAGGATTTTCACTTGATCAGATGCATTTCTAAGCAGACAATTAAAAAAATGAATAAAAAATATTTTTGAAGGTGTATATGAAATGTGGAACAAATTGCCCTGAAATATGTATATAATGTTTTATTGTTACTCTCTCTTATGCACTTTAGAAATGAAGAGAACAAAATAATTCACAATAACTGATAGATTTCTAATTTGCTTATCTTTCTGCCTGTGTTGCAAATGTCAGGTAGAAAGGACATCAAAAACTCCCCAGAAAACAAATGTTTTAGTGAAAACATTCCCAGGTAAGGCTGACACTGCACTGATTAACCCAAAACATATTTTCTTAGCCAACATCGCCCTCTTGTGTTACAAGAAAGAGATAATATTTCTGTTAAAATAATATTTGGGTTCCTTACTCCTCTGACAGATTATTTTGGGGGGTTTCTTGTTGGGCCTTTTTTTTTAAAAAGACAGTTTCATGTTTCTATCCAGGTTAAAGTGCAGTGGCATCATAGCTCACTGTACCCGGGAACCCCTGGGCTCAAGCCCTTCCACCTCAGCCCCTTGAGTGGCTGGGACCACAGGCCCGTGCCATGGCCCCACCTCAGCTACTTTCCTCTTTTCTAAATACAACTGCACAGCAGAAAAAACAGAGAAGCGGTGAAGCTAGAGAGGGCCCCAGGAATAGCCCTTGATATGACAGCACAGACTGTGTGGATGACAGCGGGTGGCCCTAGGAATCTTAGGCTGGGTAAATCATGGAGCTTCTTGAAATCCAGACAGTTTATCAGAAAATAGTAGATCACTGATTAGTTTGAGAAGGGAAATATTGTGAGGAAAAGATGTTTAAGACTATGTCTCAAATCAATGATTTTATGACTTTCTCATCTATTATAAAAACTGTTTAAGCTACCTTCACAGAGCAGTGCTCACGACTCTGGAGCACTCTAGATGTCAAATCCTTTTTGACTAACTATAGTCCAGAAAGTAGAAGAGAAGAGGAGAGAGAGGGGAGGGGAGGGGGGATATGGGAGGAGGGAAAGTATTTGGGGGACCTCACCTAATGTGCATGATTTAATGGTATATTTGAAACTATTAAGAGATGAGTATAATTGTGATGGATGTGTTACTTAGTTCAATGTAAGTATTTCACATTGTATATTGAAACAGTACCCTGAACCCCATAAATTCATCAATGTACAAAGTTATGATTTAATAAAAAACAATTTTAAAAAATCCTTTTTGGCCCTTTGCCAACTTTGTGACCTTGGGCAATTCATCTCTAAGCTCTAGTGTCCACATTTGTGAAATTCATAAAGCAGGACTTCCTCAGAGCCGCTGTAGGATTCAAGGACATCATCCATGTTCATAGTTTTGGTTGTTCAAAGAAGCACAGGGGTGTATTGAGGACGGCTCTGGGAACCACACCTGTGCAGGAAGCAGGGCCTCCATGCAGGGGAACAGGGAGGCCATGAACGGGGGCACCATGACCAGCACCCTCCACCTGCCCAGGCACTATGGCTCAGGAAGCACATATGTTGGGGCAGGCTGCAAATATCCTTGCCCCTAGGGCATACTCAGGTTCAGAATCAGCTTCATTCGTTGCTGCCCCAGAACAGTTACTGTAGGATCCACCAGCAATGAATAGACGCTCTTATGTTCCAAACTCTCCCCACATCCTTACAGACACTTTGTTTCCAAGTGTCTTTCTCTCCCCAGAGATTTACACTGTCCAGTGCAGTACCCGATGGGCACAGCGGGCTCTTGAGCATTTGCAATTAAGATGCAGCATAAAGGTGATTTACACACTGGATTTCAAAGACTTGGCATTGTTTAAAAATGTATAATATCTCATCTCTCTCTCGCTTACTACCCATCTGCTGGTTGAGCTTGCAGCCACGTCTGGACTTCCCAGCTGACTCCCATGGACCTCTTGGTCTGGGAAGATGGCTGACTAGAAGCAGCTTTTGCCAGAGGCTCATGCCCAAAGGGAGAAATATTGGACTGAAGTGGATGGAAGCCAAATGAGAGGAGTTCTGCACTGAGAAGACTGCATGAGGTACACATCACCCAGGCTGAATCAAGCAGCAGGAACAAGAAAGTGGAAGAAAACAACAGGTATGAGTCCAACTCCCTCAAATGGGAGCTCTGCAGTGGGCAACCAGTCAGCAACCAGTTCAAAAGTCTCCTCACCTCATCCCTCGGGAGAGCAGTCACTAAGCCCAGTCCTCCTTCATTACTGAGGTCCCACCACTAAGACCCATTCTGTCTGGCACAAAAGACCAAACATTTTTCCTGCAATCCTGAGCACCCAGATCACCCTTTACCCACCCTAGTTGCTGGAAGGACTGCCTCTTATAGAGTCCAGAGTGTTGGATGAACTCAGAGGGGAGCTCAGTAAGTCTGTTGGCTGCCAAGCTACAGCATGAGAATAGTAGTACAGCAGTCCAAGTTTTAGTGGGGAGAGGGTGAACTATCCATCTCTAGCTCCACAGGAATTCTCAAGCAGCTCTGTTTTCTGCCCCTCGGGACAACTGAGCTCCATGGGGTGGGCAGGACCAGTGCTTCAACGACTTGAACTTGTGACCAAACTTTGAACCTGCCACCTCCACCAGGCTCAGGTGGAAAGGCAGGCAGGTGTCTAAGTGATTTTGTATTGAACTTTGGACCACTGGCCTCTGCCAGGAAAAGCTCTCTGAACTTGATTGGGAAGGCAAGACTGGCATTTAAGTGACTTTGAACTGAACTTTGGACTTCTGGCCTCCACTGGGGGGCTCTTTGAGCTCAACTGGGTGGGTGGGGCTGGGTTTAAGTGACTTTGAACTGGACTTTGGACCTGTGGCCTCCACCAGGCAGGGCTCTCTGAACCCAACTGGATGGGCAGGGCAGAGGTTTAAGTGACTTTCAACTGAACTTTAGATGAGCACTCTCCACCAGGTGGAGGCTCTCTGAGCTCAATTGATGGGCTGTACGTGGTGCCTGAGTGACTCTTATCTGAACTTTGGATCTGCACCCTCCACCATTGGGCAGCAGCCCCCTGAGGTTGGCTGGAATGCCTGAGCGACTTTGTCTGTGCTCTGGGCCTACCCTGTCCACACAGCTGCAGCCCTCAGTGCTGAATTGGCTAGATGATACCCAGTACATAAGCATCCTTAAACTCTGGGCCAGCACTGTCAGCTGGGCAGCCTCATGAGTGATTGGCAGAGTGACTTTGATTGGAACTCTGGGCCAGTACTGCCTACTGATTCTTGTCCGCCTGTAGACACTGTCTGGGGCTATGGATTCACCACTTGTCTGCCTTTGTTAGTGCTGCTGTGGCACTGCAATGGTGAGGAGTGGACTTAGCAGGAACAACCTATCAATTCAACTAAAAAAGTATAATTAACATATTAAAAAAGAGAAAAAGAGAAAGAAGCTGAAAATTCTCATGAGGAGGAATCAGCTGAAGAACTCTGGCAACATGAAAAATCAGAGCAGATGAATGCCTCCTGGGGATATCAAAGAAAATACTATAGAGAATTCCATCCACAGAGAAATTACTGAAATGTCAGAAATAGAATTTAGAATGTGGATAGCTAATAAGATAATTGGAATGAAGGAAAATATAGAAACTGAGAACCAAAAAACAGTTCAAAAGTTGTCTCAAGAAATTTGGCTTGCTGCCTGTAGCACAGTGGTTATGGCACCAGCCACATACACCGAAGGTGGCAGGTTCAAACCCTGCCCAGGCCAGCTAAACAACAATGACAACTGCAACAAAGGGCATTGTGGCAGGCACCTGTAGTCCCAGCTGCTTGGGAAGCTGAGGCAAGAGAGTCACTTAAGCCCAAGAGTTTGAAGTTGCTGTGAGCTATGATGGCACAGAACACTACTGAGGGCAACATAGTGAGACTTTGTTTCAAAAAAAAAGAAAGAAAGAAAGAAAGAAATTAATGATTTCAAAGACAAAGTCACCAATGATATGGCCTTAATGAGGAAAGGTATGGCAGAGCTTAAGGAACTGAAAAAGGTATTTGAGGAACTTCAGAATACAGTAGAGTCCCTCTGAGCAGTGCAAAGAATCTCAGATAAAGAAGACAAAGACTTTTGATCTATCCCAAGCATTGAAAGAGGCAGAAAAATGGAGAAACAGAACAGAATATTCCCTGAGAGAGTTATGGGATCATTCCAAGAAATCAAACATCTGAATTATAAGGATTCCTGAAGGAGAAGAGGATGATCCCAAAGGCATAAATTCTCTGCTCCAAGACACTATGGCAGAGAATTTTCCAAGTACTGCAAGAGACACAGAAATTCAGATAGTAGATAGTTTCAGAATCCCAGCATGACTCAATCCAAACAAAACATCTCCTAAACACATTGTAATTAATTTTTCCAATGTTAATATGAAGAAGAAACTTCTGCAAGTAGCCACATGTAAGAAAAGTATTACTTACAAAGGGATAAGTATGGGGATGACTACAGATCTTTCAGCCAAAACTTTCCAATTGTTTTCTTAAACAAAACAATTTCCAGCGCAGGATCCTATACCCTACTAAACTGAGTTTCATTTGTGATGGAGAAATCAAATACTTCACTGACATCCACATGCTGAGGAAATTAACCATGACTAACTAGCTCTACAGGAAATACTCAGACCCATTCTTTATAACAATCAACAGGAGGGTACACCACCAAAGTAAACCTACCCAGAAATTAAAGAACAAAGCCTAGCTTCCACAATGGTGAGAAGCACACAATTAAACTCTGGACTTCTGAAAAAGAAGATGTCCAAAACTCTGCTACATCTTTCAGTTTCCTCAATTAATGTGAATGGTTTGAACTCTCCTCTTTAGGAATAAGCTGGTCTACTGGATACAAAAACTCAGGCCAGATATATGTTGCCTACAAGAAACTCACCTTACCTCAAAAGATAAAACAAGACCCAGGGTAAAAGGATGGGTAACAGTGTTCCAGGCAAATGGAAAGCAGAAAAAAGCTGGGGTTGCAATCTTGTATGCAGCTATAATGGGATTCAAACCAACAAAAATAATGAAAGACAAAGATGGACACTGCATACTGGTCAAGGGAAACACAATATGAAGAGATTTCAATAGTCAACATCTAAGCACCATATCTGAATGCTCCTCAATATATAAAACAAACCCCAACTGATCTGATATCTTCTCACACTATAATAGTTGGAAATTTTAACACCCCATTGGCAGTACTGGACAGATCCTCCAAGCAGAAACTAAACAAAGAAATAGTGGACTTATATAAGACCCTAGAACAAATGGAGATAACAAACATTTATAGAACACTTTATCCTAATAAAACTGGATACAGATTCTTCTCATCAGCCTACAGATCATCTTCCAAAATTGATCATATCTTAGATCACCAGGCTAACCTCACCAAAGTCAAAAGAACAGAAATTATCCCCTGTATCATCTCAGACCATCATGGAATAAAAGTTGAACTCAACAGCAATAGAAATATTCATATGCAAATAAAATTATGGAAACTAAATAACCTTATGTTGAATGATAGCTAGGTCATAGGCAAAAGAAGAAGGACATCATTAGATTTCTGGAACAAAACAATAATGAAGACACAAACTATCAAAACCTGGGATGTACTGCAAAGGCATTTAAATTTATAGCATTAGATGCCTTCATCAAGAAATCAGAAAGAAAGCAAGTCAGCAACCTAATGGGCCATCTCAAGCAACTGGAAAAGGAAGAACAATCTTATCCCAAACCTAGCAGAATAAAAGAAATAACCAAAATTAGAGCAGAACTAAATGAAATTGAAAACAAAAGAATTATTCAGAAAATCAGTGAAACAAAAAATTGGTTCTTTGAAAAGATGAAAAAAATTGATAAACCCTTGGCTAGACTAACCAGAAACAGAAAAACAAGATCTCTAATGACTACAATCAGAAATGATAAAGAGGAAATAGCAACAGATGCCAGAGAAATACAAAAGATTCTGAACAATTACTACAAAAAAACTCTATTCCCAGAAATATGAAAATATAGAAGTGATGGACCAATATCTGGAAGCACATTACCTTCCAAAACTCAGCCAGGAAGATTTATAAATCTTGAATGGTCCAATATTATGTACTGAAATAGCATCAATTATCCAAAATCTCTCAAAAAAAAATAAAAGCTCTGGACCAGATGGTTTCACACCAGAATTCTATCAAACCTTCAAAGATGAACTAGTTCCTATAATGTATAAACTTTTCCAAAATATAGAGGAAGAAGGAATTCTTGCCAACACATTCTATGAGGCAAATATCACCCTGATCCCCAAATCAGGAAAGGACCCAACAAAAAAAGAAAACTATAGGCCAATATCACTAATGAATATCAATGCAAAGAAATTCAACAAGATATTAGCAAACACAATACAACACATTAAAAAGGTTATACACCATGGTCAAGTGAATCTTATCCCAGAGACACAACAGACGCAGATCTATAAATATAATGTACTACATAAATAGACCAATATGATTCTTTCAATTGATACAGAAAAGGCTTTTGACAATATCTAGCATTCTTTCATGATAAAAACATTCAAGAAAATAGGCTTAGAAGGAACATTTCTTAAGCTGATAGAGGCTATTTACAGCAAACCCTCAGCCAATATGTTGAATGGAGTAAAACTGAAAGCATTCCCATTAAAATCTGGAACCAGACAAGGATGCCCACTGCCTCCACTGCTATTTAACATAGTGTTGGAAGTCCTATCCATCATAATCAAGCAAGAGAAGGGGATCAAAGGAATCCAAATGGAGACAGAGGAGGTCAAACTCTCCCTCTTTGCAGATGACATGGTGTTATATCTGTAAAACCCCAGGGACTCCACTACAAAGCTCTTAGAAGTGATTAATGAATATATCTCAGGATACAAAATCAATACCCACAAATTAGTAGCCTTTGTATATGCCAACAATCATCAAGCTGAGAATAAAATCAAAGACTGTATTCCTTTTAGAATAGTATGAAAGAAGATGAAATACCTGGGAATATATCTAACAAAAGATGTGAAAGATCTCTATGAGAATTATGAAACTTTGAGAAAGGAAATAGCAGAAGATGTCAACAAATGGAAGAATATACCATGCTCATGGCTGGGAAGAATCTACATTATTAAAATGTCCATACTATCCAAAGCAATCTATAAATTTAATGCAATCCCCACTAAAGCACCAATGTCTGCTTTAAAGAAGTTCAGAAAATAGTACTTTAATTCATATGGAAACAGAAAAAAGCCCAAATAGAAAACACAGTTCTCAGAAATAAAAACATATCTGGAGGCATCACGTTGCCAGATTTCAGGTTCTCTTACAAGGCTATTGTGATCAAAACAGCATGGCACTGGCACAAAGTAGAGATGTAGATCTATGGAATAAGATAGAGAATCTGGAGATGAACCCAGCCACATATTGTCATTTAATCTTTGATAAGCCTAACAAAAACATGCACTGGGGAAAAGAATCCTTATTTAAAAAATAGTTCTGGGAGAACTGATTATCCACATGCAGAAGACTGAAAGTGAACCTGCACCTCTCACCATTGACACAAATTGATTCTTGTTAGATAAAAGATTTAAATTTAAGACATGAAACAATAAAAATTCTAGAAGAGAGTGTGGGGAAAACACTTGAAGATATTGGCCTGGGAAAAACTTTATGAGGAAGACCCCTTCCAGCAATTGCAGCATCACCAAAAATAAGTAACTGGGATTTGATCAAGCTAAAAAGATTTTGCACAGCTAAGGGTACCAGAAACAAAATGAACAGACAGCCTTCAGAATGGGAGAAGATTCTTCCATGTTATGAATCTGACAAAGGCCTGATAACTAGAATCTAAAGAGAACTCATTAAATGATAAGAAAAGTGCAAACAACCCTATCTATAAGTGGGCAAGAGATTTGAACCGAAACTTCTCCAAGGATGACAGATGAATGACCAACAAACACATGAAAAAATGCTCACCATCTTTAATCATCAGAGAAATGAAAATCAGGAAGATTTATTCATCCATTAAAAAAGATGCAGACTTCACATCTTTTACATTTACCTGGATGGAGCTGAAATACAATCTTCTTAGTAAAGTATCACAAGAATGAAAAAATATTGGCTTGGTGCCCGTAGCACAGTGGTTATGGTGTCAGCCCAGTCACACCACTCTAAGACATCATCTAACCCCAGCAAGATTAGCCCACATCACAAAGTCCCAAAACACCAAATACTGGTGTGGATGTGGAGAGAAGGGAACGCTTCACTGCTGGTGTAATTATAAGGTAATACAACCTTTTTGGAGAGAAGTATGGAGAATCCTCAAAGATCTAAAAGTAAACCTTCCGTTTGACCCTACAATCCCATTACTAGATATCTACCCAGAAGAACAAAAATCATTTTACCACAAAGACATTTGCACTAGAATGCTTATTATGGCTCAATTCATAATTACCAAGTTGTGGAAGCAACCTAAGTGCCCATCAATCCATGAATGGATCAATGAACTGTGGTATATGTATACCATGGAATATTATTCATCCATTAAAAAAGACGCAGACTTCACATCTTTTACATTTACCTGGATGGAGTTGAAATACAATCTTCTTCGTAAAGTATCACAAGAATGGAAAAATATTGGCTTGGTGCCTGTCGCACAGTGGTTGTGGTCTCAGCCCAGTCACATACACTGAAGCAGGTAGGTTCGAGCCTGGCCCAGGCCTGCTAAACAACAATGTCAACTGCAATAGAAAATAGCTGGGTATTGTGGCAGGTGCCGGTAGTCCCAGCTACTTGGGAGGCTGAGGCAAGAGAATTACTTAAGCCCAGAAGTTTGAGGTTGCTGTTAGCTATGACACCACAGCACTCTACAGAGAGTGACAAAGTCAGACTCTGTCTCAAAAAAACAAAGGAAAAATAAATATCCAGTGTACTCCATATTAATATGAAATCAATATATAAACAATTACATGCTCAATAAAAGAACAATAAAACAGTAACATAGTCCAGTTCAAGGGTAGGGGAAATAGGGGGGAACATTTGGCAGAAGGAGGGAGGGCATGAGGCGGGATCTCACCTAATGAGCACATAATGAGAGTGTGTAACACGCCCCCTGGGTGAGGAACTCTTCTCCAAATGGAACTTTACCCTGGAAGTAAGGATAATGTATCCTAAAAATTGTACCCTCATATTAATTTGAAAAAATTAAAAAATACTCAAACAAAAAAAAGGAAAAGAAAAGAAACAGAACATTATCAGTACCCCAGAGGACTTCTTGTGACCTTCCTAAATATTAAAGCCTTTCCCTAAAAGTGACTAATATCCTGACTTCTATTATCTTAGATTAATTCTGATTCTTTTTAAAAAATTATATGCACAAAATAAAAAAAACTTTTTTGGCCAATGTCTGATAGGCTGTGAGAAGCCAGCTCTCATTTTTTTCTGGTGTATGAGGGAACATGGTGTCTCTCCCCATCAAGGCTAAGGAAAGGCAGATTTTCTCAAGGGACCTTCTGATGCTAAAGATAATGAAAAACCCTGTCAATGCCTCCCCTGTACAGCACCATTAACCTTGTCAGTAGTTGAAACTATGAAAGACAAGTATTTGAGAGGTCAGATTCTGGGCTATTTCTTGGCAGGAAATAAGGGGCTTCAGTTGCTCGCTTCAAGCCACTACTTTCCAATCCTTTGAAAAATCAACCACTTAAAAACAAAAGAAAATCTCTGATGAAATAAAAATCTCTTCCTTTTGATTTATGCCAGTGGATGAAAAGCCAACACTATAAGGCAAACACGTGTTATTTAATTAATGTAACCAATACTCAGTCTTTGGGTTAGAAAATATTGTAACAAAAAAGTAGTCTTCAAGGCCCTACTGTATATGACCCATTTAGGATTCAAACTGGTTTTAGATGGACGGGCAAAATAGGATTCCATTTTCAACATGTGAAACCACTTTATGGAAATAAAAAATGCAAGTCCAAAATATGTTAACCTAGTTCACCTTGAAGAATAATTCCATATTATAATTGTATTAAACTTAGTCCTATAAATATGAACATGAAGAAAGACAGTTATCAGTTATATCAATGACACATCAATAGAGAAATGGAATTGTGTGGGGATGGGGGGAGTTATTACATTTCCTTATGCCAATCTATAATTTTAAATACAAACATATATTTTTGTGATAAAAAAGGAACATCTAGTAGAAGGTGTTTTAAATAGTATATATCATTGCAAAAGCTAAAAATTCTTATCATTAAATAATAACTCATGAAGCTCATGTCACTCAACGTATTACCCAGTAGCATTTATACCAGAATTTAATTACAAGGTAGAGTCTATTTGCTTTTAGAACTGCTTGAGTTATGCAGTCATTCAAAATAAAATATAGGGGCCAGGTGAGGTGTTCCACACCTGTAATCCTAGCACTCTGGGTGGCAAGGCAGGTGAACTGCTTGAGGCCAGAAGTTTGACACTAGCCTGCGCCAGAACAAGACTGGGTCTCTAAAAACAAATTAGCCAGGCATCGTGGTGACAGGCTGAGGCAAGAGAATCACTTGAGCCCAAGAGGTGGAGGTTGCTATGGGCTATGATGCTATGGCACTCTACTAAGGTGACAAAGTGAAACTCTGTCTCAAAAAATAAATAAATAAATAGATAAATAATAAACTATAAAAATATTAAATGTTTCTATTACCTAAAGCAAGATTAAACTGAAAAAAAAGCAAGCTGTTTCAAAGTCTCTGGTGAAACTTTAAGTGAAAATGGGAAAAAGGCAAAGTTGCAAGGTGGGAAATATTTATATTCATTCTCTATGACATTTTCTAGAGCACACGGCCCAGGGCTGCTCACATAAGCTGCTGTAGGAAGCTCATGCGTCATGGGTCCCCATTCTTCACCCTGTATAGATGCTTCCCCTTCTCCACATTGTGACTCTTCATTTCGTTCACTAGAAGAGGCAGTGCTACTTTTTGTGACCCTTGACTCTGAGTGAGGCCATGTGACTGGCTCTAGTTAACGGAATGCCAGCTGATGTGGCACATGAGGAGGCTTAGGACAGAGTTGGGTTTTTCCTTAACACTTTTGTTAGTGTGCGCCTGTGCTCTGGCTGCAGAATGAGGTATAAGTGGAATCATCGTAGATAGGGCCATCCTGGAGCAGCCAATAGCAGCTTCTCTGGACAGATGAGTATCCCAACTAAGAGGAGAGCACGACTGAGTCAGAGCATGGCCTTTCAGGCCTGTGAACCCAGGTGTTATTGTGGGCCATAGGAGTTGGGGGTTGGACATGTGGTTGTCTCAGAGCATCATTGTGGTGGGAGAGAACAAGTGGATATAGCTGCTCATAGTTTTTAAGGATCAGTTATCAGGAACATAAATGTTAGTATATTCAACATACTTCTAGTTTTACTGTATCCCTTTTAAAAAACTATCTTTGAGATATAATTAACCTATTTAAATTGTACAAGTTTGTCACTTTTTGTGTATTTATAAAGTTTTACACTCATCAATGCAATCCCTATTAGAAAGTTTTCATTAGGGCGGTGGCTCAGTCAGTAAGGCACTGGCCCCATATACGGAGGGTGGTAGGTTCAAACCCAGCCCCGGCTGAACTACAACAAAAAAAATAGCCAGGTGTTGTGGCCGGCACCTGTAGTCCCAGCTACTTGGGAGGCTGAAGCAAGAGAATCCCCTAAACCCAGGAGTTGGAGGTTGCTGTGAGCTGTGACACCATGGCACTCTACTGAGGGTGATAAAGTGAGATTCTGTCTCTACTGAGGGTGATAAAGTGAGACTCTGTCTCTACCAAAAAAAAAAAAAGTTTTCATTAAACAAAATAGAAATCTCATGCCACTTAAATATAATCCTCCATCCTGCCATCCCCTCTGGCCCTCAGCAACCACTAATCTACTGTGTATCTGTATAGATTTGTCCTTTCTGGACGTGTCATGAAAATGAGATTATACAATTTATGATCTTTCATGACTGGCTACTTTCACTTTGTATGTTTTCAGGGTTGGTCCCTGTTGTAATTTGTATCATGGCTTCATTCATTTTTTTCCCAGTCAACAATTTAGTAACTAAAATTAATCTAAGATTTACAAATATACCAAAGTTGTAAGTTTTGCATCTATGAGGCTATTACAAAATTTTTATAGTGGCAAAATATTTATAACATAAAATTAACTTTAACCCTTTTTAGGTGTAAATTTAGAGCATTAAGCCCATTTATATCTTTGTGCAATCCCTACCAATATCCATTTTCAGAACTTTTATATTATCCCAAATAAATACTCCCATACTCACTAAACAATTTCCCATCCTTCCACCCATCATGGCCCTGGAAACCTCTATTTTACTTGCCTATTTTGGGTACCTCATATAAGTGGAATGATACCATATTGAATTTTTTCTTTTGAGTCTAGTTTATTTTACTTAGCCTAATTGTTTCAAAGTTCAGGCGTTTTGTAGCACATATCAGAAATTCCTTCCTTTTGAAGGCTTAATAATATTCCTTTTTATGGATATACCATATTTTGTTTATCCATCCTGTGTTAATCATGGACATTTGGGGGATGAAGGAAGACTGTGGACTAGAAAAAAAATCTCTTTAGCAGCCACTCATGGTGAGACTGGGGAGAGAAGACTCTAGCCACCTCCACTTGGAGTGTCCCACCCAGAAACATCATTCTGGGGGCACAGTGCAGCAGCAAGCGACTCCAGATACTGATGAGGAGCAGTGGAAGTCTGGCCCAGAAGCTGAGTGCCTGGAGGTGGGCAGAGGCTAGGTGGCCCACTGGCAGAAGGCTAGAAACAGGGAAGCCTTGTCCAGCAGGTTTTTTGGATGTGGATGCTTGCCAGAGCTACCTTGAGAGGTCTTAAGCAAGTGAATGAACTTGAACAGCAACTGGTGGCCAGGATCGAACCACCAGATATGGTAGAGATTTCATCACTTCGGTTGCTAACAAGGCACTACCATTGTGGGAGGGGTGCCTGGGAGGAACAGCTGCAGGGTCCTAGTGTGACGCTGGCTCTGGCATGCCTGCTGACCTGAGAAGCCACCCTTGAGGGGAGTTGGTGGCTCCTTTTCCCCAGGAAAGACACTTTGTGGCCAAGGAGCACTGTTTGGAAGGTCAAGGTATAACTCGTAAGTACTCTGTCAAGAACTTCAAGCTTTCAATCCTGAGGAGACTGGATGCTAGCAAAGCGACTAAGCCCTGACTGAAGAAAATAAATCAGGAAGATGGCACCAGGTCTCCTCGGCAACTAGATAGTGGCTTCTGGTCACCTTCTTATACAGGAAATTCAGCATGCATGTTTTGAATCTCCTAATCAGCACTATCTGTTGTCCTGGCAATATCTTGCAATATTTTTCTTCAATTTTTTCCCTTAGTTTTTCTTGTTTATTTGCTTTGTTTTGTTGTATTTTTATTTTTACTTTCTTCAATAACAAGGGCTCCATTTTTGGTACGGTCTCTGCTCCTTTGATTCTTTCTTTTCTATTTATCTCCTTTTTTCTCACTTTTTGTAGAGATTTTTCTACAATTCTCATGCATCTGACATAAATTTCTCAAACACAGACTAAGATACCTCCTATTATTTTTACATCATGTATAATTTTGTTTTAAATTTTCTTTATATATTTTTCTTTGATTTTTTTCTGATTTACTTTATTCTATTTCATTCTCTATTTGGTTTATGGGACAGAGCCTCATTTTGAGGCCTGACTTGGGGTGCCATGGCATTGGTCTCGAACATGGAGGCCATGAGCCCTGGGTTTAGGCTATCCTTGGGAAGGACAGAATTGGTAGGTCTCCACTGGGACATACTGCTCATTTTATTCGGCATTTGGCAGAAGCAGGGTCCTGCTTTTGCTCAGGCTGGTAAGGAGCTCTTGACCTCAAGGGAACCACCCATCCTGGCCCTCCAGGGTCCTGGAATTGCGGGTGTAGGTCAAAGCACCCTGCTCAACACCATTATTACTCCCATCTCTCTGTTTTGGTTCTTATTCTCTCATTTTTTTCAATTTTCCTTTCACCGTCTCTTTTTTTCATTTCTTTTCCTTTTTTCTTTTCTTTTTTTTTTTTTTACACTTATTGCTCCTTATTCTTCTCTTCCTTTTAGCCTTATACCAAAAGGACACTTCAGTACTTAAGCACAGAGGTTTGGGGCCTGTGCTCAGTGGTTAGGGTGTCAGCTACATGCACTGAGGCTGGGGGGTTCAAACCCGGCCTGGGCCTGCTAAACAACAATGACAACTACAACAAAAAAATAGCCAGGTGTTCTGGCAAGTGCCTGTAGTCCCAGCTACTTGGGAGGCTGAGGCAAGAGAATCACCAAGAGAGTTTGAGGTTGCTGTGAGGTGTGACGCCATGGCACTCTACTGAGGGCAACATAACAAGACTCTGTCTTAAAAACCAAAAATACTTAAGCACAGAGATAAGCTAATTTAAAGACAATGAGGAAGTGAGAGAAAAAAAGTAGGGAAAGGAAGTGAACCAGAAGAAAACACACATGAAGAAGAACCAACAGAAAAGTTCTAGCAACATGAAAAACCAGAAAAGATCAACCCTCTCTCCCCAAGGGATCATGAGGTAGCTACTGCAGAGCACTCCACTTATAAAGAAATAATGCGAATGACAAGAAAGGGAATTTAAAGTATGGATAGCAAAAACAATGAAGGAAATAGAAGAGAAAGTAAAAAACAATCAAGAGGAATTCCAAAAACAGACCCAAGAAATAAATGGAAGAGACAAAGAAATCAGAAAGTACATAGCAGAGCTTAAGTAATTGAAGGAGTCAATCAGGGAATTTAAAGATGCAATATTAAGTATTGATAACAGATTAGGCCATGGAGAGGAATCTTAGAGTTAGATAATAAGGCTTTCCAACTAACCCAGGCACTTAAAGAGGCAGAAAAGAAGACAGAAAAAGCAGAAAATTCACTTAGAGAATCATGGGACTTCATGAAGCGTCTTTCTTTCAAACAAATGAATTATAGGTATCCCTGAAGAAGAATAACCCAAAGCAATGGAAGCCCTACTGCAGGATATCATAAATTAAAATTTCCCAAGCATCACTACAGGTTTAGGTCTCTAAAACCACACCTTTTAGAGAGATATCGAACCCAGTCGTCTAAACACAGAGCATCTCCAAGAAACATTGTAATAAACCTGTCCAAAGTCAAGATGAAGGAGAAAATTCTGCAAGCAGCCAGTACTAAGTACCAATTGACCTACAAGGGCAGATCCATCAGGCTGACAGTGGACTTTTCAGCTAAAATTTATCAAGCCAGAAGAGAATGGTCATCTACTTTTAACCTTCTTTAAAAAAAAAAATTGCAGCCAAGAATTCTGTGCTGTGCTAAACTAAGCTTCAAATTCAATAGAGAAATAAAGTCTTTTACTGACATGCAAACACTGGGGAAAGTCACCATAACAAGACCAGCTCTACAGGAAATACTCAGATCTGTTCTCCACACTGACCATCACAAAGGACCAACAGCAAAGTAAATACCCAGAAACTAAAAGACAAAATTTAGCTTCCATAACAGTGCAAAGGATAACACTAAGCAATAGACTTTCACCATATAAGATGTATAGGTTTCCATCATACTTATCAATTCTCTCAATAAATGTGAATGCCTTGAAATTCCTGGCTGAAGACTTAGAAATTAACCTTATGTTGGTTCTTTTCTCTGGGTTGGGAGGGTTCTCCAGAACTTGGGCAGACAGGGATTTTTTTCATTCTTTCATAAGACTGGTGACCTCATCAGTTTTAGAAAAGGATATTTTGTTCAGGCAGAATTCTGTTTCAGTGTAATCTCTGGGGGCCTGGGCTGAGGAACCCAGTGGCTTATGATGAGCCTCTGTGATAACTCTCCCCCTCACACTGATCTGGATTCAAAGTGACACTGACACAACCACATGTCTCCTGGTTCTGATACTATCAAAGGCCACTGTGGCCCTAAATGTACTCACTTTCTTGTTTTTTATCACAGCAGAATCAGGATCTCCTTCTCATGTGGAGGGGAACCCAACAAGGTCAGTCCTGTGTCTGCCTGTGGGGGGAACCCAATCAGGTCAGTCTTGTGCCTGCCCACCTCACGTCCTGCCCTCTGGACCTCTGTGTCCCTGGTCACTCTCACTTGTGCCTTTCACACCTTTTGGGTGCAGATTATACAATGGGGGAGCTGCCTCATGTTTTCTCATTGGCCAGATGGCCCCTATGGGTGTACCTGTTACCCACCCGGTAATTCTCTTTTGACAGTTCCACACCACAGTCCATGAGCCTGAGTCTCCAGAACAGCCTTGTTTGGTCACAGACAGAGGCTGCCTGTGGAGCCTGCCCACCTGCCCTGGGCCCCACAAAGCCCAGATGGAGGAGGCCCCACTCCTGCCGGTTACTCACTGCCATGGCCAGCAAAGGCCTTTTTACTGGGTTGGTAGGAAGGTGGTTGCCTTGACCTGGTGCCCCCACACCAAAGGTTGTTTCTCAAACCAGAAATCCTTTCCATGACTGATCCTCTACTAAAAACACAACGACTCCGATTGCTTGCTTGGGCTGGAATGTACATGTCTCCTTGCCTGAATAAGCCATATATATGCTCTTAAACAAAAATTCAGAATTATCCGTGAACCTACTGGTGGACTCTCAGTTGACAAGATTAGCAATACAGACAAATGACCTTCCTTTTAATGCTAGCCGTGACTCCCACTTCCCTGCCTCTCGTCCATCAGATCAGCGCTCTGAGGCTGCTGGGAGGCCGGGCTCAGGACGCAACTGGATTGTGGTCAGCTCTGTCAGAGTGAGCAGTGCCATGAGACTGGCCCGGTCTCCTGGCTCAGGAGAAACCCCCACCCACTCAAGGGGTGGAGACCACCCCAGAGGGCTCTCCCCTCCTCCTCCTA
>CAUYRH010022310.1:0-27708 GCA_963574655.1 Perodicticus potto
GCATCACAGCTCACAGCAACCTCCAATTCCTGGGCTCAAGCGAGTCTCCTGCCTCTGCCTCCCAAGTAGCTGGGACTACAGGCGCCCACCACAACGCCCGGCCATTTTTTGGTTGCAGCCGTCATTGTTGTTTGGCGGGCCCGGGCTGGATTTGAACCCGCCAGCTCAGGTGTACGTGGCTGACTCCTTAGCCCATTGAGCCACAGGTGCTGAGGCCCAGATTGTTTTTTCTATTTTTACTAGACAGGTCTTGCTGTTGCTCAGGCTGGTCTTGAACTCCTGAGCTCAAGCAATCCACCCACCTCACCTTCCAGAGTACTAGGATTACTGGAATGAGATACCACACCTGGCCTTCACTTATGTTTCCATATAGTCTTTTTGGTTTGAATTTTTCTTTTCTTTTTTTTCTTTTTCTTTCTTTCTTTCTGTTTTTTTTTTTTTTCTTTTTTTTTGAGACGGAGTCTCACTTTATCGCCCATGGTAGAGTGCTGTGGTGTCACAGCTCATGGCAACCTCCAACTCCTGGGCTTAGGGGATTCTCTTGCCTCAATCTCCCAAGTAGCTGGGACTACAGGCACCCACCACAACACCCGGCTATTTTTTGTTGCAGTTGTCACTCTGTTTTAGCTGGCCAGGGCTGGGTTTGGCCCCGCTACCCTTGGTGTATGGGGCTGGCGCCCTGTCCACTGAGCCACAGGCGCCACCCTGGTTTGAATTTTTGTACTTTTCTTTCTTTTTTTTTTTTGCAGTTTTTGGCCAGGGCTGGGTTTGAACCCACCATCTCCAGCATATGGGGCCAGTGCCCTACTCCTTTGAGCCACAGGTGCAGCCCTGTGAATTTTTGTATTTTTCATGTTAACCTTTCTGGAATTATATCAGTACATGATGTGGTATAAAGATAAATTTTATGGCTGGATGTGAGTGGCTCAAGCCTTGTAATCCTACCACTTTCAGAGACTGAGGTAAGCGGATTGCGTGAAGCCAGGGGTTTGAGATGAGCCTGAGCAAGAGCAAGAGCAATACCTCACCTCTTCTAAATGTAGAAAAAGTACCCAGGCATGGGTGTGTGCCTAGAGCCTCAGCTACTCAGGAGGCTGAGGCAGGACAATTGTGGGAGCCCAGGTGTGTGAGGTTGCAGTGAGCTATGATGATGCCACTGCACTCCAGCCTGGGTGACAGAGTGAGACCCTGTCTCAAAAAAAAGAAAGAAAGAAAAATGTAAGTTTTACTTTTTTACCAAAAATGCCATTAAAACGTAATTTGTTGAACAACGTAACTCTTCTTCTATTGAATTTATAATTTTCTCTATCATATAATAGATTCTTATGTTTACAGTATCTATATGAAATATCCAGCCTATTTAAGCTGGATGTGGTGGCTCCTGCCTGCAATCCTAGCACCCTGGGAGGTTGAGGCGGGTGGATTGCTTGAACTCTGGAGTTCAAGACCAGTCTGAGCAAGAGTGAGACTCCGTCTCTACTAAAAATAGAAAAACTGAGGCAAGAGGATCACTTGAGCCTGAGTTGGAGGTTGCTGTGAGCTCTGATGCCACCGCATTCTACCCAGGGTGACAGCTTGAGACTGTGTCAAAAAAAAAGAAAGAAAAGAAAAAAGAAATATCTAGCCTATTTGAATTATTCTAACCATGTTATTCTGTAAGATGCAGTCAACTTACACCATTCTCTTTGCCCTACAAGAAAAGAGAAGCCATCTATGATGGGATATGACCTGGAAAGGCCCCTCTTTGCTCGGTTTTGTTGAACCCTGATGTCAGGGAGTAGGGAAACTTCCAAAGGGCCTGTTTCCAGGTTGAACTACACCTAAATCATCCCACAGGCATTGGGATGATTGTGAGCCGAGGAGAACCTCACAATCTGCCATTATGAGGTATTTTTATTAAATATTCCTACTGTACTACAGGATCTTATAATCCAAAAGCAGAGGAGAATCTATCTTCCAAAGATTTATATCCAGTTAAAGAAAGGAATCCAGGTAAACAGATTTGACAGGAATTCCCAAAAGCAACAAAGAAAGAGAAATTATGAGTTATGTTCCTTGACTAAGTCCTTGAATTTCTTACAGAAAGACAGGCAAAAACTTCCTACAAGTTGTAAAAAGTCTTAGGCAGAAAATAATTGTTCAAACAAATGTAAAAATGCAGCTAAGACAAGCCTATGGAGGTATTATTTCTTTTCAGCATTTTTCAAATTGTTTTGCCTCTGACTTCTCCATCAACTACATTTGACTGAAAACCTACCGGACTTAGTTCTCTAAGCTTCTCTAAGAGTGACATCTGGAAGGTGAGTGGACGTTAAGTGGATAAAGAGGGAAAGGTCGGTGCAAGTAGAGGATGCGATATGTGCAAAGGCCTCAGAAGAGGGCAAGTGGCTCGGCGCCTGTGGCTCAAGCGGCTAAGGTGCCAGCCACGTACGCATGAGCTGGTGGGTTCGAATCCAACCCGGCCAACCAAACAATGATGACGGCTGCAACCAAAAAATGGCCAGGCGTTGTGGCAGGCGCCTGTAGTCCCAGCTACTTGGGAGGCTGAGGCAGAAGACTTGCTTGAGCCCAGGAATTGGAGGTTGCTGTGAGCTGTGATGCCACAGCACTCTATCCAGGATGACAGCTTGAGGCTGTCTCAAAAAAAAAAAAAAGCAGGAGAGCAAGTGACAGGAGGCACTGTCAAAAGGCTAACGTGATGGGGGCTAGAGAGCAAGGGTGATCATGATATGCGATGAGGCTGGACAGGTAGAAGGGCAGAGACCGTGCAAGGCCTCAGAGGCCATTGCTAGAACACCTTGTCTTAGGATCAGGCGTATGTCTTGAAAATCATTAGATGGACATGATGCTGAGCATGGGTGAAAGAACAAGTTAAGGGGCTATCGTAGTAGTGTCTGTGAGAGGTTATGGCAGCTTGGACTGAGTATAAAGGGGGAAATGGAGGGAAATGACCGCGGTCTGGACATTACCAAGTGGTAGGTCATAGATGAGTAAGCACTGCTTTGTGCCACATGCTGCTCCACATCTTGAAGACCCAGCAGAAAGGAGGAAGGCCAGGCCCCTGCCCACTGGGAGAGGATGTCTGGCTCTGGGCTTCTGCCTTATTTCACTATGTGGACAATGATGCCATTGGTGGAGACTGGGTACACTAGAAGAAGGAGCAAGTTCTATTTTGAACAGGTCGAGCTTCAGGTACCTTTGAGACCCCCCAAAGGAGATGGTAAACAAGACGTCGAATATATGGATCTGGAGCTCAGAGGAGAGATCTGCTCTGGAAATAGAGCAGACCATAGGACCAAACCAAGAGAAAAGAGATGCCGTCAAGTATCTTTGTGCACATGAAGTTGAGCTGAAAGTTGTGCAAGAATTAATCCTGAGTGACGCCATCCTTGTTTACTGGATACTAATCATTCAGTGAAAAAATAACATGTATGTGAAAAGGCCAAAAATAAAAAAGTTCGCTGTATATACATAGCTCCTCCATATGTGGGTCTACATGTGTAATTTGCTTGTAAGTTTCCTTGTTTGTATTATTACTTTTTCCACATATCATGATCTTGAACTCTTTATTGAATTGTGACAGTGTTAGTCAAAGTCTGCTTCTTGTGAGAATTATTTAAGCAAGTAAGTATCCTTCTTGAACTTCTAAAGAGTAGGATCCTAAATGACATTGTTTCCTGCAGAGCTCTGCATTCAAAGGATGGAGTTAAATTCTCTTCTCCCTCAGATTCATTCATTCATTCCATGTCTTAGGAATCCAGGCTTGTTTCAATGCATACCTAAGACACCCATTACAAACAGTTAAAATTGTAGACATAACACAAATAATCGTTCCTTTCATACTTTCTTAATTCTATTATCTTTCATATATATATGCACTGTATATATTATGTATTAGCTCTGTAAAGACAGTTTCAGTCACAATTGATTACATACACATTCGGCTGTAAAAGGGGCTTATATAGGTATCATGGTGAGAAAAGGAGCACTCTGGAATTCTACAGGCCTAAATTTCAGTTGAGAGACGCGTTGGCTCTGGGATATTCAGCAAGAGATTTGATCAGTTCCAGTAGGAATGGCATCAAATATCTCTATGATCTCTTTTATCTCTAAAATCTTTTGAAATCCACTTTGATGGTAAGAATGTCCAACTTCTAGATATCTCTGACCACAACCTTTGGCTGAAACACCTCAGAGAGGGCAGAGAAGCACTGGGAAGAGTTTGGTGTAGCTGTGTTCATCTTTTTTTTTTAAACACATGTATTTTATTATTCTTCATTACATTATTTCCCCCCCACCCCCCAGTGGTAAGACAGAATTTATTTACAGAAAAGAATACAGAAAACACTAAAGCTCCTGGTAGAGGGAGAAATTCAAGTGGGGAGAGAGAAGCTCTCACCGTTCCTCTCCCGGTCTTTACCCATCTCCCCCTTTAGGCCTTTAGTCTCAGGGCATATATAGGTGTATGGGTTCCTTGGCCAGGAAACGAATGAATACAGTCCCTTCCACCGGGGGGGCAAGGTGAATGAATGTATCAATGAATGGATACAGTCCATTCATGGAATGGAGGCCTAGGAAATTCACAATAAATTGACCTAGGCATAGGAAATGGGGGGTCCACATTTAGTCCTAAGTGTAAAGTGAAGGAGACACCAAAACACAGGTGTCTCCTCGGCAGTTGTCCAGCCTTTTTGGCTATTGGATCCTCCAGTGGGGGTTGGAGGTCCCCCTCCTTGCCTGTCATCCAGCCGGCTGGTTCCTCAGCTGGTTGCCGCAGCACCGACACCGCCAAGGAGGAGGCGGCAGATCCGCCAGCTCCGCTGAGCTGGCTAGGGTGCCAAATGTCCTGCATCAATTCTCCCTCTCCGAGTAGAAACTCTAACTGCTGTTAGGGAAAGGGGGCGAAGACTCGATCTAAGTGCTTCCTGCTGAATCGGGCGAAGATAGAAGGGAACAGTTAGGGTTTCTCCGGGAGGGCCGTGTTCATCTTTTAATGGGGCAGGGGGAAATGTGTGAGTTTAAACTGAAAGGCTAGGTTGGTGCTGGGAGTTAAGAAATAAATGTTATCTGGTTTGAAAGAGATGCTGGGGAGAGGTTAGAAGCACCACCTTGTTGAGGAAGGGAAAGGTGAGGTCGTACAGTCTGAGGATTGCTCAAGTCTGTAAACAGCACAACACAAAATAAAAGGCTCAGTGCCCTCATCGGCTTCTGTATGAAAGTTAACACCACCACGTGACACATTGTTCTGATAAGGACACTGAAAAGGGGAGTGGTTATTCCAAGTATCCATGAGCTGGAAAAGAAACAGATTTTCAGGGAGAAAGCACAATGGAGAGAGGGGCCTTGGCAATGTTGACAGATGAGGGCATTCCCTATTTCTGTCGAGGCCTTGCTGTCTTCCCTCTAGACTTCGAAGAGGTGTACGGGTGTATCCTAAGACAGACCACTATCTTGAGGCAGGCTGGACCCTAGGGAAGAGAGACCTCTGTGATGGAAGTTAAAATAAAACATTGTCATAACCCAGATGACCTGGTTTCATGTTGTATTTTTGTTTACACTTTGCTTGTTATCCTTGTCATCTCATAGTCTTTCTAGAAGTCATGTTAAATGTTCTAACCTTATGAGTTTAGAGCTTTAGAGGTTCTACTGGGGGCATTAAGGGAAAGGCCACAAGTCTACGATGACAGAATGGTTAAAGGAGCACAGTATCTGCCCCCCCTCTAAAGCAACACCCAAGAAAGATCTCAGGAGCCCCAGGGGACCAAGTCAAGGCTGTGCAGTTCTCCTGCTTTTTCCATAAAGAGTTCCTCTCTCCAGTCAGTCTTGGAGGATTCTGGATGTCATGGTCCCTGGGAGGGGGGGGGAGGTAATTTTCTTACATCAGCACAAAGTTCAGCTGATATCAAAACATCTAACCTTTTAGAACCATGTTTTTCTTCATATTTTTTGTACCCAGACTTGTTTCAAAAAAGATCTGAGACTGTTTACAAAAAACACATAAACGAAGTTAAACAACATAAATTGGAATGGCAAGAGAAAGGTGAGGCCGAGGAACAATGAGGTACAAACATAAAGTGTGCTCCGAGGGACGCCGCACCCGGTGGAGCTCCAAGGGCTGTGGAGTGTTGGGCTTTTCAAAACTTGCTGAAGCTGTCAAACCAGTGTTGTGCTCTGTCCCCCAGAATCCTATCATTGTTGGGGGCAAAGCCTAGTGAAACAATCAAATACTGATTCACAGAGTAGAAGGCGACCTCCCCCTAATCCGAAGCTCTACCCACACAGAAAGCACCACAGTTCGCCAATGATCCCCGCTGCGCCCCCCATGCTCTCTGGAAGCCGAATTCACTGGATAAAAATCTGAAATTTAAAAATACATTTAAGCAGATACTTTTAGGCATTTGGTCTGTTTTGCTGTGGAGTTTCAGATCCTCAGAGCAGTTCAGGCTTTTGAAGGGAAGGGGGCAATCCTAGGACCAGGAGGAGCGAGCCAGGCCCTGGACTACCCGAGCTGGAGAAAGCGGGTCAGCCGCGATGGAAGGGCGTGTGTGGTCGCCTTCGAATCGCTGCACCCTCCCAGGAAGGCTGCCAGCGGCCGCCGCCCAGAACTTCACCTGAGCCACATTCCAGAGACATTTGGGATACCAACGCACGTGGGAATCGCGCACAAGAACATTCCCAGCCCTCCCGCCCCCTGGGGCCAGCGGGAGCTCTGAGGAACTTGAAGAGCAGGGAGAGTCCCGTGCACCCTGCCTCCTCTGCCCCAGAAGGTGGGAGAGAGAGAGTTACCCAGCTGCAGGGCCCGACTTCTCAAGTTAAAGGCCAAGTTGCTTCCTCTTGCTGTGCAAGTTTGTGGAACAGCGGCACCTGCTGTCTCGAAAATCACAAGACTGGAAAGTGCCGGTGAGCGTGTGTGGGCCTTACCAAGTCGCCTTCTGGGTTGCGTGTGCGACCCTCGGGAAAGGCAGGGGGAGGGCAGGACCTCCCGCAGGCCGGCTCGGCGCTTGCGCCTCCTGCTCCTCCAACAAAACCTGCCCGTAGCCGATTCCACCACTGCCACCACCAATGATCCCTCCATCATCGATTCACCGTTGATCAGACAGATCTTAACCCACATTCTGTCATGGAAGCTTCTGCGCTTCCGAAGAGGAAGGGATGGTTAACCGCACAGGGTCCAGCAGGGTAGACCCGAAAAGCTATCATAAAGGACGCATTGCCAGTAACTTTTTATTAAATTGTGGTAAAATACACATGACATAATATGTACATTGTTAAGTAGTGCAGATCGGAGTGTTAAAGGCACCTGCTTTGTCGAGCAACTTCTCCAGAGCTCTTTTCATCTTACCCCAAAACATCTTCAATTCCACCCCTGCCTCCTCTCTCATCCCCTCTTTCCCCTGCCCTCTCTAAAGTTCTTGATGGCCATACATTTTTCGTTGTTACTGTGAATCCTCACCAAGCCCAGAAAACATGCCCCTACCAGCTTAGCCATTTCTCAACTGCTACTGGCTGGCTTTAAGCACTGACTTATTTCACTGTTGTCTCCTCAGCTCTCATAAAGCAGTTATTATTTTCTTATATTGGCACCTCCTGACCAAAGAAAGGCAGGAAAAGGGGAAAGAGTTAAGATTAGCTTGTTTGGGGTGGTGCCTGTGGCTCAAAGGAGTAGGGCGCTGGTCCGATATGCGGGAGGTGGTGGGTTCAAACCCAGCCCCGGCCAAAAAAAAAAAAAAGATTAGCTTGTTTTTCTGCTGCTGCTGCAGCTTGTGAGAGGGAGGTACCGAGCATGTCATCCGAGCTGCCTGGGTGCCCAGGACACTTAGGGGGCACTGCATGGGTTTCACTGAATTAAATAACGCCTGAAATTCTGTCCAAATGTCATGTGCATGTGAGATTATATATTTTTCTAGAAAGACAGATTCATTCATCAGATTCTCAAAGGGTCCCTGACAGTAAACAGGTGAAGAGTCCATGACAGGCGCCCTTGGGGATTAGCGTCTGAGCTTCCGGGTGTCCAGCTCCTTTCCGGGGCCATCAAGCCCTACGAACCATGTAAGGCCCGGCAGTGTCTCTACTCCAAGTGTAGACAGAGTGAGGACATCAGAGAATGCAAGGACATCAGAAAGGGGAAATGTGGCCGGGTGTGGTGCCTCACGCCTATAATCCTACCGCTCTGAGAGGCTGAGGCAGGAGTTTGAGACCAGCCTCAGCAAGAAGAGCAAGACCCCCAACTCTGCTTAAAATAAAAATACTGCATGTTGTTATGGTAGGTGCCTATAGTCCCAGCTATTGGGAAGATGGAGGCAAGAGGATCACTTGAACCCAAAGTTTGAGGTTGCTGTGAGCTAAGACACCACGGCACTCTACCCAGGGTGGCAGAGTGAAACTCTGTCTCAAAAAATTAAATCAAATTAAGTTAAATTAAAATATAAAATAAATAATGTGAGCAAAGACGTAGGAAGAAAGATTGAAGTGGAATAATAAGGTAAGGATTACAATCTACAGACATTCTTGGGAAGCCAGAGAAATGAGAAGGCCTTTCCTGAGCCATCTGACCTTGGTGGCGTCTTGACTTCCTCCTGGGCACTTCAGCAGTGATAGAACCTTCTAGAAGTCTTCTGTTAATAACTCTTTTGATCTGGGCGGTGCCTGTGGTTCAGTGGGTAGGGTGCCGGCCCCAAGGGTGGCACGTTCAAACCTGGCCTTGGCCAAACTGCAACCAAAAAAATAGCCAGGAGATGTGGCAGGTGCCTGTAGTCCCAGCTGCTCAGGAGGCTGGGGCAAGAGAATCACTTAAGCCCAGAAGTTGTAGGTTGTTGTGAGTTGTGACACCATGGCACACTACCAAGGGTGACAAAGTGAGACTCTGCCTCTAAAAAGAAAAAAAACCTCTTTTGATCACTTATTATCAAATCATTTTACATAAATGATCTGATCCACCCTCACCACAACCCATAACAGTGAGTATTTTTATGCTCATTTTACAGAGAAAACAGAGCCTTAGGGATAATACATAGGTCATTTGCCTGAATCTCCACAGAAGGGGCAGAACACAGATTTGAACTTGGGTCTGTCTTGCCTCAAAGCACAGTCCCCTAACCACTGCACTTTTTTCCTACTTCTCCTGTAATAAAATGGAGAACAGGTAATTTTTGTTAAGTACCGAGTACCCCACCACCACCACCTCTCCGAGGAAATCCACTCTTTTTGGAGGAATACTAAACAAGTTGTTTAGCTGTTTGCAGGGGAAGGCGACACACCCCACCCAAGGCTGGTGCTCTCAGGAAGCACCCTGCTGAGGGAAGGTGGGAGCTTGCAAGGCCATTAAGAGATGCAAGAGGCTGTGAACCAGCAAAAGGACGGCGGGCGGAGCCTGCCAGGGACTTAGGGGAAGAGCAGAGAGTCTGATGGGGGTGAGTAAGTTTACCACGTGGAGGAAATGCCTTTCTCTGAGTCCCGGAACAGCCTCGGCCTTGTGGCCTGGGATCCGTTTTGGAGGAATGTGGACCAGCTGAGTTGTTTCAGAGAGGAAGTGGGAAGAGGGGGGGGCTGCCCGGGGGACCCATCCCTCCCCTAACTTCAAGAAGTGAAAAGGTATTCCTTCCCGTGTTAACTCCACACCAATAGGAAGAAGTCCCAATAGGAAAACTGCCTACCTCCTACCATTCCCAACAACTCACTTACTTAGTCCTTCACGGTATCCCGGCTCACAAGCAATTTCATCTTCTCAGGCAGGCAGTGGGGACATGAGCCTACAGTCTGAGCTACTAGTGAGGCTGAGCCAGGAGGATTGTTTTAGCTCAGGAGTCCGCGGCTTTAGAGTTATAATCAGGCCACTGAAGTCCAGCCTTGGTGACAGACTAAGATCCTATTTCTTTTCTTTTTTTTTTTTGTAGACACAGAGTCTCACTGTATCGCCCTCGGTAGAGTGCCGTGGCATCACACAGTTCACAGCAACCTCTAACTCCTGGGCTTAGGCGATTCTCTTGCCTCAGCCTCCCGAGTAGCTGAGACTACAGGCGCCCCGCCACAACGCCTGGCTAGTTTTCTGTTTTTGCAGTTCGGCCAAGGCCGGGTTCGAACCCACCACCTTCGGTATATGGTGCCGGTGCCCTACTTGATGAGCCACAGGCGCTGCCCCAAGACCCTATTTCTAATAAAAATAAAATTAAAAATCAGCCAGGTGCAGTGGTGCACACCTGTAATCCTAGCACTCTAGGAGGCCAAGGCAGGAGGATCACCAGAGGTCAGGAGTTTGAGACCAGCCTGAGCACGAGTGAGACCCTCCCTAAAAATAGAAAAAAATAGCCCGGTGTAGTGGTGTACACCTGTAGTCCCAGCTATTCGGGAGGCTGAAGCAGAAGGATCACTTTGAGCCCAGGAATTTGAGGTTGTAGTGAGCTACGATGATGCCATTGCACTCTATCAAAGCAAGGTGACAGGGCAACACTCTGTCTGAAAAAAGAAAATAATGAAAAATAACATCTTTATGAGACCTGTCAGTACCCAACTTTATTCTTTCTCAAAGTTCTCTGGACGCTGTAGGCCTTTCAAATTTCCAAATGAATTTTAGAATCAGCTTCTCAATATCTTCAAAACAATCTTGGTGACATAGTCAGTTCTAATGTAATGCTTGCTTTCAAAATGTTCATTTGTTCCAACATTATTGATACATTAGAGAATAACATGAGCATTATGTGTGATTTCTTCTGCAAGAAACACGAGCGGTAAATGTAGACACCCACACCCAGGGAATCAAGCCGACTGGGATGCACCAAGCACATAGACACATACACAGCTCACAGCTCTCTGAATCTTTTTTTATTCGTGTTTTGTTTTGTCTTTTGACACAAGGTCTTGTTCTGTCACCCAGACTTGATCATAGCTCAACACAGCCTCTAACTCCTAAGCTCAAGCTATCTGACCGTCTAAGCCTCCTAAGTAGCTAGGATTATAGGTACGCACCATGTCACCAGGCTAATTTTATTTTTTAGAGAAATGAAGCCTCACTACAATGGCCAAGCTGGTCTCAAATTCCTGTTCTCAAGTAGTTCTCCCACCTGGACCTCCCAAAGTGCTGGGATCACAGGCATGAGCCACTGTGCCCAGCACAACTCTCAACTCTTCTATCTCCCAGCTACTTCCGTTTACTGCATGTCCTATGAGCCACATTTCTATGCACTAAATCATGTCCCAGAAGCGGAATTACCACATCGTATTTCTTCTTCTTTTTTTTTGAAACAGAGTCTCACTATGTTGCCCTGGGTAGAGTGCTGTGGCATCGCAGCTCATAGCAACCTCAAACTCTTGGGCTTAAGCGATTCTTTTGCCATAGCCTCCCAAGTAAGTAGCTGGGACTACAGGCGCCTGCCTCAACACCCAGCTATTTTTTTGTGTGTATGTGTGTGTGTGATTGCAATTGTTTACCTGGCCCAGGCTGGTTTCAAACCCGCCACCCTCAGTGTATGTGGCTGGCACTGTAACCATTGTGCTATAGGCGCCAAGCCTGTATTTCTTCTTTTCAAATACAGACATTTACAAAAAATAAAAACCCCACAAATATAGACATTTATAGATATAAATTTCCTTCGAAGCACCGCTTTCACTATATCTTATAAGTTTTGTTGTGTTGTATTTTGATTTTTTTTTTTTTTTTTTTTGAGACAGAGTCTGACTCTAGCACCCTGAGTAGAGGGCCATGGTGTCATAGCTCACAACAACCTGAAGCTCTTCAGCTCAAGTGATCATCTTGCCTCAGTTTTTCTATATTTAGTAGAGAAAGGATCTTGCTATTGCTCAGGCTGGACTTGAACTCCTGAGCTCAGGCAATCCACCCACCTCGGCCTCCCAGAGGGCTAGGATTACAGGCAGGAGCCACCGTGCCCCTGTATTTGGATTTTTGTTCATCTCAGAGTATTTTCTAATTTCCCTCATGATCTCTTCCTTGACCCATTGATTATTTTGGAGTGTGTTGTTTAATTCCCATATATTTATGAACCTCCTAAATTTCTTTCTGTTTCTGATTCTAGATTCATTCCTTTGTGGTTGGAGAATATACTTTGTTTCATTTCAGTCTTTTCACATTTATTGACACTTTCTTTATGGCCTGATACATGGTCTACCCTGGAGAATATTCACACACTTCAGAATTCTATTGTCCAGTTGCTGGGTGGCCCAGTCTATGGATGTGTTCTAGGTCCAATTTCTTTGTAGTGTTATTCAAGTCTTCTGTCTCCCTGTTCACCTTCTGTCTAGTTCTTCTACCCACTGTCAAAAGTGGACTATGGGGCGGCACCTGTGGCTCAAAGGAATAAGGTGCCGGCCCCATATGCCAGAGATGGCAGGTTCAAACACAGCCCTGGCCAAAAAACTGCAAAAAAAAAAAAAAAAGGTGGACTATCAAAGTCTCTGGCTGTTATTGGTAAACTAACTGTCTATTTTTCCCTTCAACTCTGACAGTTTTTGCTTCATGTAATTTAGGGCTTTGTTATTAGGTGAGTATGTTTATGATTATTAAATCTTCCACATGGATTTCCTTTTATCATTATGAAACATTCTTTGCATATAGTAACAATTTTTGTCTTGAAATCTATTATGTTTGGTATTAGATTAGTATAGCCATTATATTTTGATTGCTATTTACATACTATATATTTTTTCCATTTCAACCAATTTGTGTCTTTGAAGCTAAACTGTGCCTCTTGTAGACAGTATATAAATGGACTCTATATCTATAACTTTAGAAATGGGGTCTTGGGCTGGGCAGGGTGGCTCACACCTGTAATCCTAGGACTCTGGGAGGCCAAAGCAGGTGGATTGCTGAGCTCAAGACTTCAAGATCAGCCTGAGCCACAGCGAGACCTTATCTTTAAAAATAACCAGGCAGCTCAGTGCCTGTAGCTCAGCATCTAGGGCAGCAGCCACGTACACTGGGGCTGGCGGGTTCAAACCCGGCCGGGGTCTGCCAAACAACAAAAGATAGCCGGGCATTGTGGCAGGCCTGCAGTCCCAGATACTTGAGAGGCTGAGGCAAGAGAAGCGCTTAAACCAGTGGTTCTCAAACTTCCTAATGCTGCAACCCTTTAATACAGTTCCTCATGTTGTGGTGACCCCCAACCATAAAATTATTTTCGTTGCTACTTCATACCTGTAATTTTGCTACTGTTATGAATCGTAATGTAAATATCTGATATGCAGGATGTGTTTTCCAAAGTTGTGACCCACAGGTTGAGAACCACTGGTAAGCCCAAGAGTTAGAGGTTGCTGTGAGGTGTGACACCATGGCACTCTACCCAGGGTGACATAGTGAGACACTGTCTCAAAGGAAAGAAAGGGATGGAAGAGAAAGGAGGGAAAGGGGACGGGCGGGGAGGCAAGGGAAGGGAAAAATAGCCAGGCATTGTGGCAAGCACCTACAATCCCAGCCAGCTACTTGGGAGGCTGAAACAAGAGAATCCTTGAGTCCAAGAGTTTGAGGTTACTGTGAGCTATCACTTTCAGCACTCTATGGAACAAAGTGAGACTGTCTCAAAACAAAAACTGAAAAAAAAGAAAGACCCTCGGCGTCTGTGGCTCAAGCGGCTAAGGCACCAACCATATACACCTGAGCTGGTGGGTTCAAATCCAGCCTGGGCCCAGCAAACAACAATGACGGCTGCAACCAAAAAATAGCCGGGCGTTGTGGAGGGCACCTGTGGTCCCAGCTACTTGGGAGGCAGAGGCAGGAGAATCACTTGAGCCCAGGAGTTGGAGGTTGCTGTGAGCTGTGATGCCACGGCACTCTACCCAGGGCAACAGCTTGAGGCTCTGTCTCAAAAAAGAAAAGAAATGGGGACTTGCTCTGTCACACAGGCTAAAGTGAAGTGGCATGATCATAGTTCACTGTAAACTCAAATTCCTAGGCTCAAACAATTCTCCCTCTTCAGTCTCCCAAGTATCTGGGAATACAGGCATATACCACTGCTCTTGGCTAATTTTTTTTTTTTTTTTGAGACAGAGTCTCACTCTTTCACCCTGGGTAGAGTGCTGTGGCATCATAGCTCACAGCAACCTCAAATTCTTGGGTTCAAGAGATTCACTTGTCTCAGCCTCCCAAGTAGTGGGGACTACAGGTGCCCACTATAACAGTCAGCTATTTTTAGAGACAGGGTCTTGTTCTTGCTCAGGCTGGTCTGGAACTCCTGAGCTTAAGTGGGATTACAGGTGTGAGCCACCACACCCAGCCATTTTTTTATTTTTGGTAGAGACAGGGTCTTGCTATATTGCCCAGGCTGGTCTTAAACTCCTGGCCTCAAGCAGTCCTACTGCCTTGGCCTTCCAAAGTGCTGGGATTATAGGTATGAGCTATCATGCCTAGCTGGATCATATTTTTAATCCACTCTGCAAATATCTACCTTTTAGTGGAATCTTTAATCCAATTACATTAAATATAATTACTAATAAAGTAAGATTTACATCTGTCATTTTGTTGTTTATCTTCTTTGTCCTGCTATTCCCCCATTACTGTTCCCTTTGTGTTAGATATTTTCTAGTATGCCATTTTAATTACTTGATTTCTTTTGCCATATGTATTTTTTTCTTTTTTTTTTTTTGAGATAGAGTCTCACTATGTTGCTTTCAGTAGAGTGCGGTGGCATCATAGCTCACAGCAACCTCTAACTTGGGCTTAAGCGATTCTCTTGCCTCAGCCTCCCAAGTAGCTGGGACTACAAGAACCCGCCACAACACCTGGCTATTTTTTGGTTGCAGTTGCCATTGTTGTTTAGCAAGCCGGGGCCAGGCTTGAACCCACCAGCTTCAGTGTATGTGGCCAATGCCCTACTCACTGAGCTATGGGTGCCGAGGCTGTATTTTTTTTTTCTTTTGAGACAGAGTCTTACTATGTCGCCCTGAGTAGAGTGTTGTGGCATCACAGCTCACAGCAACCTCAAACTCTTGGACTTAAGCGATTCTCTTGCCTTAGCCTCCCAAGTACCTGGGACTATAGGTGCCCAACACAACACCCGGCTATTTTTTGGTTGCAGTTGTCATTGTTGTTTGGCAGGCCTGGGCTGGATTCAAACCCACCAGCTCTGCTGTATGTGGCTGGTGCCCTACCTGCTGAGCTACAGGCTCCGAGCCTGCTGTATGTATTTTCTGTGTTATTTTATTTATTTATTTATTTTTCCTTTTTAGCTCAAAACAATAGAAATTTGTTGTCTCCCACAGTTCTGGACCAAAAGACCAGAATCGAGGTGTCAACAGCTTCTGGTGGTTTCTGTAATCCTGGGCTTGTGTAACTCCACTCTCTGCCTCCTTTGTCACATGGCTGTCCTCCTTCTGTGTGTCCGTGTCATCCCCTGGTATTCTCTTTTCTATATATGTCTCTTTTATTTCATATTCATTATTCTGGGAATTAGAATTAACATCTTTTTTTTGTTTGTTTTTTTGAGACAGAGTCCATTCTGTCACCCTCTGTAGAGTTCTATGGCCTCACAGCAACCTCAAACTCTGGGGCTTGAGTCATCCTCTTGCCTCAGTCTCCAAAGTAGCTGGGACTACAGGTGCCTGCTACAACATCCTGCTAGTTTTTCTGTTTTTAGTAGAGACAGGGTCTTGCTCTTGCTCAGGTTAGTCTCCAGCTCCTGAGCTCAGAAGATCTACCTGCCTCAGCCTCCCGGAGTGCTAGGATTACAGCCATGAGCCACTGTGCCTGGCCTATCATCTTGATTTATAACAATCTAGTTCAGGTTAACATTATCTGCTATGGATTGAAAAGAGCCCACCCGGGCAGCACCTGTGGCTCAGTGGGGAGGGTGCTGGCCCCACATACCGAGGGTGGTGGGTTTGAACCCGGCCCGGGCCAGCTAAAAAACAGCAATGAGAATTGCAACAAAAAATAGCCTGGCGTTGTGGCAGGCCGCCTATAATCCCAGCTACTTGGAGGCTGAGGCAAGAGAATCGCTTAAGCCCAGGAGTTGAAGGTTGCTGTGAGCTATAACACCACAGCACTCTACTGAAGGTGACAAAGTGAGACTCTAACCCAAAAATTAAAAAATGAAAAAAAGAAAAGAGCCCATCCACCCCTCAAAATTTATATGTTGCAGTCTTAATCCCCAATTTGACTGTATTTGGAGGTGGGGTCTTTAGGAGGTGAGTAATATCAAATGAGGTCATAAGGGTAGAAACCATGGCGCGCTCTCTCTCTCTCTCTCTCTCTCTCTCTCTCTCTCTCTCTCTCTATCCCTCGCTGTCATCTGAGATCACAGTGAGAGCCCTTACCAGAACCCAAGCATACTGGCACCCTGATCTCAGACTTCCAGTTCTACAGTAGTGAGAAAATAAATTTCTGTTGTTTAAGCCATCCAGTCTATGGCATTTTGTTCTGGCAGCCCAAGATGACTAACACACGATCTTAATTTCAGTAGTTTGCAAAAGCTCTGCTTCTACAGTAAAACTATAGTAAAACTGCCTATAGCTCCACTCCTTCCCCCAACCTCTATGCTGTTATTATCATAAAAATTACATCTTTATACATTGTGTATACATAATGCAGGTTAATAATTACTTTTCTACAAAGTTGTCTTTTAAATAAAATAGGAGAAAAAAGAGAATTACAGGCCAGGTGTGAGGCTCATGCATGTAATCTTAGCATTCTGGGAGGCCAAGGCGGGAGGATCACTTGAGCTCAGGAGTTTGAGAACAGCCTGAAAAAGAGTGAGACCCTGTCTCTATTAAAAATAGGAAAATTAGCCTGTGATACGCACCTATAATCCCAGCTATTGGGAGGCTGAGGCAAGAGGATTGCTTGAGCCCAGGAGTTTGAGGTAGTTGTGAGCTAGGCTGATGATACAGCACTCTAGCCCAGGCAATAGAACCAGGCTCTTTCTTAAAAAAAAAAAAAAAAGAAAAGAAAAGAGTTACCAACAAAAATATGTTTCTAATATCTCTGTAATTTACCTATGTCATCAGTGTTCCGTATGTGGATTTCAGTTATTGTCTAGAGTTCTTTCAATTCAATCTAAAGGACTCCCTTTATTATTTCATGTAGAATAGGTTTGCTCGTGATAAATTCCGTTTTTGTTTATCTACAAGTATCTTAATTTCTCTTTAAATTTTGCAAGATAGTTTTGCTGGATATGGAATTCTTTGGGGCTATTGTTGTGGTTTGAGACAGAATATCAAACTATCCCCCTCCCTGGGTAGAGTACCATGGCGTCAGAGCTCACAGCAACCTCCAATTCTTAGACTCAAGTGATGGTCTTACCTCCATTTTTTTCTATTTTTAGTAGAAATGGGATCTTGCTTTTCCTCAGGATGGTCTCGAACTCTGGAGCTCAAGCTATCCATCCAGCTCAGCCTCCCAGAGTGCTAGGTTTACAGGCATGAGCCACCGTGCCCAGCCCTGGTACTCTTTGTTGATAATTTTTCTTTTTCAGCATCTTTAATGTCTTACCACTGCCTTCTGACCTCCACAGTTTCCAATGTTAACTATTAATCTTACTGTGGGTCAATTGCTTGTGAGGAATCTCTTTTCTTTTGATGATTTCAAGATTTTCTCTTTGTCTTTAAGCAGTTTGATTATGATGTGTCTAAGTGTGTGTTTTTTTAGTTAATCCTAATGGGAGTTTGTTGAGCTTCTTAGATGTGTAAATTAATGTTTTTCATCAAATTTGAGAAATTTCAAACTATGTTTTTCTATTTCTTTTTCTTTCTTTCTTTTTTTTTTTTGAGATGGAATATGTTTTTTTCTTCCTTTTTTTTTTTTATTAAATCATAGCTGCATACATTGGCGCAATCAAGGGGTACAATGTGCTGGCTTCATATACAATCTGAAATGTTTTCATCAAACTGTTTAACATACCCTTCATGGCATTTTCTTAGGAGATGGAATCTCAAGCTGTCCCCCTCCCTGGGTAGAGTGCTGTGGCATTATAGCTCACAACAACCTCAACCTCAAACTCTTGGGCTTAAGCAATTCTCTTGTCTTAGCCTCCCTAATAACTGCAGGCACCCATTCCAACACTCAGCTATTTTTATTTTTATTATTTATTTATTTTTTTGAGACAGTCTTACTATGTCACCCTCGGTAGAGTGCTGTGGTGTCGCAACTCACAGCAACCTCAAACTCTTGGGCTTAAGTGATTCTCTCGCCTCAGCCTCCCAAGTAACTATGACTACAGGCCCTGCCACAATGCCTGGCTATTTTTTTGTTGTGGTTGTCATTGTTGTTTAGCTGGCCTGGACCGGGCTCGAACCCATCAACCTCAGTGCATATGGCTGGCACTGTAACCCCTGTGCTACGGGCACCGAGCCACTCTCAGCTATTTTTAGAGACAGGGTCTTCCACTTGCTCAGGCTGATCTTGAACTCTTGAACTTAGGCAATCCACCTGACTATAGTCCCAGCTACTTGGGAGGCTGAGACAAGAGGAATGCTTAAGCCCAAGAGTTTGAAGTTATTGGGAGCTATAATGCTCTCTATAAGCACTCTACTGAGGGCAACAAAGTGAGACTCTGTCTCAGAAATAAATTAATTTATTTAAAAAGGCTGAGTGCAGTGGCTCACACCTGTAATCCCAGCACTCTGGGAGACTGAGGTGGGTGGATTGTCTGAGTTCACAGGTTCAAGACCAGCCTGAGCCAGATCGAGACCCCCGCCTCTAAAAATAGCGGGGCGCCTGTAGTCCCAGCTACTTGGGAGGCTGAGGCAAGAGAATCGCTTGAGCCCAAGAGTTTGAGGTTAAGGTACTATGAGCTATGACACTGCGGTACTCTACCAAGGGTGACAAAGTGAGACTTTGTCTCAAAAAATAAATAAGTAAATAATACAATAAAATAAAATAAAAATAGAGGAAATTTGCCAGGAATGTTGGCATGCACCTGTCGTCCTAACTACTCAGGAGGCTGAGGTAAAAGGGTCACTTGTGCCCAGAAATCTGAGGTTGCTATGAGCTATGATGATGCCACTGCAGTCCAGCCCAGGTGACAAAGCAAGATTCTGTCTCAAATAATAATAATTTTAAGCTGGATGTGATGGCTCATTCTGTAGGAAGCTGAGGTGGGTAGATTTCTTGAGCTCAGGAGTTCAAGACCAGCCTAAGCAAGAGCAAGACCCCATCTCTACTAAAAATAGGAAAATTAGTAGCCACTGTGACAGGTGCCTATAGTCCCAACTACTCAGGAGGCTGAGGCAAGAGGATCACTTGAGCCCAAGAGTTTGAAGTTGCTGTGAGCTGTGATGCCACAGCACTCTACCAAGGGCAAGAAAATGAAACTCTCTCTTTACAAAAAAAAAAAAAAAAAGGAGGAGGAGAAGGAGAAGAAAAAGAAAGAAAGAAATGTTACTCAATTGTTTCATGTGACTTAAGCCTTGTCTCCCGATTAGACTGTAAGCATCCAGAGAAAAAGGACTGGATTTCTCGTCTTTTTTGCATTCCCTTCCATGCCCAGTTCAGGGCCTTAATATAGTACAGGCTCAATAAATACTAGATGGCCAGTGAAGGCCGATGCTCCCTTCCTCTGTGGGCTTTTTTTCCCTGTCTCTTTACTGAGGCCAGGCCATTACTTCATAAATAAATGAAAAGAATGTTTTGTAAAGAAATGAATTGTATCAATGAATAATCAGCACAGGATTTTCACAAAGACTAAAACTTTTATTCCATGCAGGGTTTTTCTTCTTCCAGAAAACAGTTCTTTGGGTTCCTTGTGAAGAGGACGGCTTCACTGATGCCCTGGGTGATATAATCTATGTTGTTGGCATTGATGCAGGTGAAGTTGACCCGACCATTCTTGGGGACATAGATGTGCTTCCTCTTGACCAGGTATTCCACCTGCTGGGCTGTGACAATCACACGTTCTCAGACCCTGGGATGGTCACCTCTGAGTTCCCTCTAGCCCAGGAAAGTTTATGAGGCACAGGGAGTGTTGGCATTTCTGGGGGTTCACAAGGGGTTTTTTGTTTTTGTTTTCGTTTTTTTGAGACAGAGTCTCACTATGTCACCTTCAGGAGAGTGCCACAGCATCATAGGTCACAGCAACCTCTAACTCCTGAGGCAATTCTCTTGCCTCAGCTTCCTGAGTAGCTGGGACTATAGGTGTCTGCCACAACCCCCGGCTATTTTTTGCTGCAATTCTCATTGCTGTTTTAGCTGGCCAGGGTGGGGTTTGAACCCACCACCCTCAGTATATGGGGCCGGCACCCTACCCACTGAGCCACAAGCGTTTCCTAGAAGGGTTTTTCTTTAAAGCACTCCCCCTTTCCAGAGGAAATACTCAAAATCTGGAGCAAAGCTAAGGATTGATCACCAAGTCAGTGACATTTAATGCTCAAATACAAAACAAAGATTTAAACAAAGGTTTAAAAGAGGGGGAGCCACCCCCTTCTAGATACTTACGGTTGAGTCCAAGATAGCCATGGGTCCCATTGTGCTCAGTGATGTGATCCCAGGAGCCAGGGACTCCCAGGAGCCGAAGCTTCTCCTTCACCTTTTCCTTGGTGAGCATGATGTTCTCTGCAACTGCTTTTAGACTCTTCTTCCTACCAAAGAAGGACAACGAGAAATGAAAGTGAGAGGTTTCCCTGCTGTTACACCTCCCTCAACCCCTCGTTGCTATTCCGGGAGCTTTGGAGGCGCCCAGCAGAGTCCCTATTGCACCCAGTGGACCCAGGCTTTGACCCCCATTGATTCAAGCGGCCGAGCAAACTTCCAGGCAGATTTTGCTGGGGCAGCAAGTCCCTACGCTTTCTAGTCGCCCCCTGCAGTCTGGAAGAGTTCAAATCACTCACTGGCCTGTGTCCTATCACTCTCTTCCCCAAGGTAGGGCAACCCTTGGCATGGCCACTGCCACTGGGACACAGTAGGTCCTTAATAAATGTGGGTGAACAAAGAGAAGAATGAACAGAATAAAGAGGCTAAGTGGCAGGGAGAGACCCCGCTGAGTCCCATGCATCAGCAAGTCAGTGGGTATCCAGAGACACTGCCCCAGCCTTCGCCCTCACCATTCTCCCAGCAGAGCAGGGTTGCAGAGGATGGAAGTGATGATACGGGCACCCGTCACCGGAGGGTTCAGCCACAAGGCCCGGGCGAACCTCATCAGCTGGGAGAGGACGCGCAGCAGGTGCTCGTTGTTGAGGGCCACCACCACTAGGGTCCCCACGCCTTCGTCTGCAGCATTCAGGGCACAGTCTCAGCCTCCTCCTCCTCCATTACCAGGGCCTTCACCTCGACCTAGACCACTCCCTCCAACCTTCCAAGAGAGGGGATTGAACTGGGAACCCTCATCCCATGCCAGCCGGGGCAACCCCAGGAAGCTGCCAGAGGCTCTTCTGCCAGAAAAAGTAACCGTAAGTAAGAGTCTTAAGGCTCGGCGCCTGTAGCTCAGCAGTTAGGGTGCTGGCCACATACACCAGGGCTGGTGGTTTCAAACCCGGCCCAGGCCTGCTAAACAACAATGACAACCGCAACAAAAAAATAGGCAGACTTTGTGGCAGGTGCCTGTAGTCCCAGCTACTTGGGGGGCTGAGGCAAAAGAATCACTTAAGTCCAAGAGTTTGAACTTGCTACAAGCTGTGACACTACAGCACTCTACCAAGGGTGAAATAGTGAGACTCTGACTCAAAGAAAAGTAAGCGTCTTGAAGGTGGAAAGGACTTTAAAATTAATTAAGTCCTAATCTGTCATCCTCTCTCTCTCTCATTTTTTTTTTTAGGGACAGGGTCTCACTGTGTTCAGTGTTGCCCAGGCTGGCCTTGAACTCCTCAAGGGATCCTCCTGCCTGAGCCTCCCAACTACAGGTACATCCCACTGCGTCCAGCTCCCTCTCATTTTATGCTTGGGGAAACAGAGGACTGAGGCGGGTGGGAAATGATTTAACCAGAGTTGGGTTTAGTAGCCAGTTCTAGTTACAGAACCCAATTCTAGCCCAATTCTAGTTCTTCCCTTTTGCCTCTGCCATGCCCTGGAGCCTTCAGCTCCCTGCAGAGGGTAAGAGACATCCAAGGCACCCTTTGTGCCCTGGGCATGGCACCACTTCCCTTCTCCCATGCCATACCATAAATGCCAAAATTCTTGGACAGAGACTGGCTGCAAAAGAACTCAAAACCTCGAGATACAAAGTATTGTAAGATTCTAGTGTCTTCTTCCAAGTCACCGGTGTGTAAACCTTGACAGGGAATGTCAAAAAATGGGAATATCTGCTTGCTCTGTAGGAGAAAGAAGAATAAAACAGGCATGAGACGGAGGGAGCAGAGAGCTGACGCGAGGGCAGGAAGGCAGGCAGGGGGCCGGCGCACCTTCAGGACGGAGATGCACTTTCCCCACTGATGCTGTGACAGCTTGCAGTCCATAATGTTCCCAATCACAAGGACACAGCCGCGTGGGATCTGCTGTAGGTAGAGACTGTCTGTCTCATCAGGGACCCCCCTACCAAGTGGCGGGGTAGCCAGGGGATCTGGGGGAAAAGAGCTTCTCCATGCTGGTTCCCACTAATGGGCTTGGTAAAAGGCCGTGGGTGACTAAAGAGGTACAGGGACGGAAAGGAGAGTAAGTCAGGTCTGGGGAGAAGACCGAGCAGGGCCCCTCTACCTCCACCACATTGAGGAACACATTGGGGTCCATGCACAGCTTCTCGGGGTCCCAGATGGAGTATTCATAAACCTTAAAGCCCATGTCCTGGAAGACGAGTCCATGCGGCTCTGTGGGAGCACAGACGCCCACCAGCTACTACACGGGAAGGGGGGATGAGACATGGAGGCAGAGACACAGGAGAGGGGCTGAGAGCCACTGGCCACGGGAGGGACAAGAATGGAAAAGCACACACAGAGCTTGGCTTGTCTGCCGCTCTTCTCGTGACAAAGACAGAGGAACAGCAAGGCAGTTCATGGCATGGAAATCAGGAATGGGGCGGGGCCCGTCTGCTGCCCCCTTATACGTAACACTCACCTTTCTGAGAAGAGATGACATAGACAATATTCGAGTGCCTGCGCCAAGTTCTGAGGAACTGAACCCCAAGCCGGAAGGCACCACTGTCACCAACAGTGTGCACACCACCTACCTGTCAGCAAAATGTGGAAATAACACTTTAGAAGAATAATGGTAATACTCACACGACCTCGGATTCCCGCCATTCCTTTCTTGAAAGAGCCTTTAAGTCAGTAGAGTGAGCTACCAGTGCAAGTAGTACTAGGTTTGAGTTTTGATCCTGGTTCTTCCCTTCAAGGGCTGAAGCTGTGGACTCTCTGGGCCTCAGGACCCTTCTGTCAATGCCAGGGGACCCTCCTATGTCTCTTTCAGGTTTTAAAGTTGTGCAGACTCGGATCTCCACTCTCTGTGTCAGGGTGAAAGGTGAGGGCCCTTCCTCTCACCCTGTTCTCCATAATGGCTTCACTGTGCTTTCCAAAGAGGAGTTCCAAAGAGGCCTGGATGAATGACTTCATGCCCATCGTGGGCAGGTACTCATAATCCAAGGAGGGATCCTCTGAAATCTGCAGTCGGGTCTTGTGCACCACAAGAGAAACCCAGGGGTGGCCTTCATTGGTCATGCAGACTGTGAGGGAAACCACAGAAGGATCTCCAGATTGGCCTTGGGGTCCTGCATCTGGGCTTCTGGGCTCTGCATATAGCCCGTGGACAGCAAGTGTGTCCTTAGTTTCTTGGGGCTCTGGAAAGTTGTCTATGAAAGTTGTCTATGAAAAGACAACTATCCACGGCTTGGTGCCTGCAGCACAGTGGTTACGGCACCAGCCACATACACCAAGGGTGGTGGGTTTGAACCTAGCCCGGGTCAGCTAAACAACAATGACAACTGCAACAAAAAATAGCTGGTCATTGTGGCAGGCACCTGTAGTCCCAGCTGCTTGGGAGGCTGAGGCAAGAGACTTGCTTAAGCCCAAGAGTTTGAGGTTGCTGTGAGCTGTGACACCACGGCACTCTGCCAAAGGCGACATAGTGAGTCTCTGTCTCAACAACAACAACAACAAAAATAAACTAAAGAAAAGACAACTTTCTAGGCCAAGCACAGTGGCTCAGGCCTATAACCCTAGCACTCTGGGAGGCCAAGGTGGGTGGATGGCCTAAGCTCATAGGTTCGAGATCAGCCTGAACCAAAGAAAGACCCCTTATCTAAAAATAGCCAGGCATCCGTCGGTGCCTGTGGCTCAGTGGATAGGGCACTGTGCCCAAATACCAAGGGTGGTGGGTTCAAACCCGGCCCTGGTCAAACTGCAACAACAACAACAAAAATAGGCGGGCATTGTGGCAGGTGCTTGTAGTCCCAGCTACTCCGGAGGCTGAGGCAAGAGAATCGCCTAAGCCCAGGAGTTGGAGATTGCTGTGAGCTGTGTGATGCTATGGCACTCTACCAACGGCAACAAAGTGACACTCTGTCTCCAAAAATAATAAAAAGGAAAGAAAGAAGAAAAGAAAAGACAAGTTTCCTTTTTTACTTTTTCCTTTAAAAAAAATGTGGGCCAGGCATGGTGGTTCACACCTGTAATTCTAGCACTCTAGGAGGCCCAGGCTGATGGATCACTGAGCTCAGAAGTTCGAGACCAGCCTGAGCAAGAGCAAGACCCTGTCTCTACTAAAAATAGAAAAACTAGCCAGGTATTGTGGCAGGTACCTGTAGTCCCAGATACTTAGGAGGCAGAAACAAGAAGGATCACTTGAGCCCAAGCACTTGAGGTTGCTGTGAGCTGTGATGCCAGGTCACTCTATCCAGGGCGACAAGAGATTCTGTCTCCAAAAATAATAATAATAATAATAATAATAATAATAATAATAATAATAATGTGCTATTAGTGAATGCATATAATTTTTGTCTTTTAAAAAAGATAATGGTTACCTATGCTGATTTTTATAGGTTAAAAATTATAGACAAAATGGGAGTTTATAGATAAACGAAGCTAAGTAAAGGTCACTCTGACTTTCACAGTAGTGGGCTACTTGCGTGTCAGAAAGGTCAGTTGGGGAAATTATTGTGGTTCAAGAACAGGAAGAGAGAGAGCGAGAGAGAGAGAGAGAGAAGGGAAAAGGCTGAAGAAAGTGTGGGCTGCCCGTGTAGGCCCCCAAGCGTAGAATCTTAGAATAGGACAAAGCTCTTACCAGTTCCCCAGAGCCCCAGAAGGGCAGAGGGCAGGGAATGACGTGGGACATTCTCTGCTCTTTTCCCCACTGAGCTATTCTTTAACAAGAAAACATCTCTCCACCTGCAGAGGCTGCAGTGCCCTGGTTCCCTTGCAGCAGCAGGGTACCATCCTCCCAGAGGCAGGTACCCTATCTGCAGTCTTACACTCTAAAACCACTACCTTTATAGGCCAGGAATGTCTTGTTAGGGTACCCTATCTGCAGTCTTACACTCTAAAACCACTACCTTTATAGGCCAGGAATGTCTTGTTAGGGTTACCATCTTGCTTGTAGGTCTTTAACAAGCTGCCTTCTAGCTTGTGGGCTATAGGCACATCTGTGAACACTGAAAGAGTGGGCATAACAGAGCTGAAAGTAGGGTCAAGTCTCCACACTGTGCTCTTCCCTGCTGCTGCCCAGACGTCTTCCTCCTGGCCTGGGAGGCCTGCCTCTTCCTAGAACCAAGGCAGAGACTCTGGACAACTGGTTGCCTCAGCAACAGAACCTCACACTTCCCAGTCTTTGTGGTGGCCATCCTTCAGGGAACATTCTGTGGCACTTGAGGAGAATCCCCTGAGACAGTGGGCAGGGGGCAAGGGTAGAGGGTGGGGGCAGGGACAGGGAGGACAGGGACTTAATTTCCAGGCACTTTCTCCCACCACCTTCTCTTCACTAGCCCCAAGTGGCTCAGTCCAAAATAGCCAGCCAGCTGCTTAGGAGACAGGGCAAACCAGACAGCCACGGAGCCAAGAGAACTCCAGATCACACAGCTGGCAAGTCCAGGGACAAATTTGCGTTTTGCAACTTACCCTAGATTTAAAAAGGAATAGAAAACAACTACACGTCAACTTGAAAAGAAAAACGCAAGTATAGTCAAGTGAAAGGGAGGGGACGGGGGAGAAGGGAGGTGATTGGAGGGATCTCACCTAATGTGCACAATGTGAACGTGTTCACTACGCCCTCTGGTGGGCGGGATCTCACCTAAAGTGCACAATGTAAGGGTGTTCAGCACGCCCCTAGGTGAAGGGCTGAACTACAATTTGAACTTTACCTTAGAAATGAAAACAATGTGACCTAAACATTTGTACCTTCATATCAATCTGAAATTTAAATAATAAGTAAATACAAAGGAATAGAGAGAAAGCACTATTGTCCTCCCATAATTATTTTAATAAAGAGTCCTATGATAAACAACTCAATAAGCTGGTTCCATTTCCCTCTCTTATCCAGAGACAAGACAGTAATTAGTTATTGGTTTCAATGATGGCTAACCAGGGAGACAGCAGAGGCCAAGAGCAAAAGAGCCTCGAAAGGGCAAGTCCTGCATTTTGCTTTTCACGTATTCATTTTTAGTAACTCCTTAGGTCAAGTATGGTGGCTCACACCTGTAATCCTAGCACTTCGGGAGTCTGAGACAGGACATTTGCGTGAGGCCAGGAGTGCAAGACCAACCTGAGCAAAATAGTGAGATCCCTTCTCTACAAACAATTTAAAAATGAACTGGGTACGGTGGCTTGTGTGGATAGTCCCAGCTACCTACTACCCAGGAGCTTAAGCAGGAGGGTTGCTTGAGCCCAGGAATTTGAGTCTGTAGTAAACTATGGTGATGCCACTGCACTCTAGCCTGGGTAAGAGAGTGAGATCCTGGCTCAAAAAACAACAAAAAAAAGACCCAGCTCTTTGCCTACTTGCCCTGGCAAGGGAGGCTCATTTGCTGTCTATGGCAAACATAATCTCACTCTGCAAATCTATATCTTACTCTTACTCTGTGATCCTACTTTCCTCAATAAACTTTGTTCCATGCTTGTCTTAACAAAAAAACTTTTTATTTATTTATGTATTGTTTTAGAGACAGAGTCTCACTTTGTCACCCTCAGTAGAGTGCCGTGGCGTCACAACTCACAGAAACCTCCAACTTAGGCAATTCTCTTGCCTCAGCCTCCCAAGTAGCTGGGACCACAGGCACCCACCACAACGCCCAGCTATTTTTTTGTTGCACTTGGGCCAGGGCTGGGTTTGAACCCGCCACTCTTGATATATGGGGCCGGCACCCTACTCACTGAGCCACAGGCACCACCCGACAAATCTTTTTTTTTTTTTTTTTTTTCTTGTGAGACAGAGCCTCAGGCTGTTACCCTGGATAGAGTGCCGTGGCATTACAGCTCACAGCAACCTCCAATTCCTGGGCTCATGTGAGTCTCCTGCCTCTGCCTCCCAAGTAGCTGGGACTACAGGCGCCTGCCACAATGCCTGGCCATTTTTTGGTTGCAACCATCTTTGTTGTTTGGTGGCCCAGGCTGGATTCGAACCCGCCAGCTCAGGTGTACGTGGCTGGTGCCTTAGACCGTTGAGCCATAGGCGCCGAGCCGTATTTGTTTTTCTTTTTCCCTTGGCATGTTCAGGATTGAAGCAGTGACCAGAAAGTGAAGAAGCCCAAGAAGTCCATGGAGGGACCCATGTGAAGAGGGACTGAGTCCCTGCAACCTGTTATGGTTGGGCTCCCACCTGATAGCCAACACCAACTTGCTGGGCACCAGAGCGAGCCATAGTGAAAGAAGCCCCTCCAGCCTCCAGTTTAGCCACGCTAGCTGAGACTGCAGAGTGATTAG